>ML816446.1:123544-142397 GCA_009831015.1 Picea engelmannii
ACGCTTTGTGGATTGAGTTATCCTAGAAGAATGGTTGGAGGACCCATGCTTGTATGTGGAATAATGAGATGAAGATCAATGAAGTTGTTGGTGAAACTATCCTAGATAGATAGTGCTTGTCATACCATTTCTGTTAGTATGTGGAACGTCACATAACTCCTCACGGTTTGAGAGTTACGGCCTTACGAAATTGGAGGACCCTCACATGTTGGCTTGAAGCCCACAAGGTCAAAGAAGTCAAAGTGTTTGAAAAGAAGAAATCATTATTTAAATGATAAAGTAAAGTGACAACGTCAAGGTGGATTATTTAAATAATAAAGAGAAGTGAAAAAATCAAGAAAGATGATTTAAATGATAAAGTGAGATGACAAAACCAAGAAGGAATATTTAAATGATAAAGTATTGGAGAACTTTCTATTTATGGAAAGTGGTTAACCCTAAAATAAGGAAAATAGGTTAAGTAACCTAGAAATGGATTAAGTGACCTAGAAATGGGTTAAGTGTCCTAAAGGATGAAAGTATAAATAAGATAACAATGGTCTCTTGCAAAACATCCTTTTTGTGGATCAATGGAGAGCTTCTTGTGGGAATATCTTTTGGAATACTGATGGAGAGCTTCTTGTGCAAGCTTCTTGTGAGAACATTTTGGTGTGGATCTCTTGAGCATGATTGAAGATTTATTTTGAGAGAGAGAGGAGATCAGGAGGATCTCATGGATGCATTGAAGTTTTGGCAAGTTTGAGATCATGATGGTGAAATTATCAGAATTATAGAAAAAAACCCTATTTTTTGGTGCATACGCGAGTTGTCTGTGTATAGGGTGCATATACACAAGTTGTCTGTGTACAAGGTGCATATAGTACGCGGGATGTCTGTGTATAGGGAGAATACATGTGGATAAAATCATGGAGATTTGTGTTTGAGCTGATGACAAGCTGTTGAAGACTGAAGCAGGTTCCAGATCGACTCAGATCTGTCACTGAGACACTGGTATGGTTACATTATTGTCTTGATGGATACTATTGTTTGTTGTGTTGTGAATTCTTAGGGAATTCTTTGTATGGTTTATATGATGTGGTTTATGTTGGTTGATGGAGTGAGAAACATTATTATGATTCAATACTGATATGATGTCTATAGTGTGTTGATAGCTTATGCATGATTGAGTAGCATTCATATTGATTGGTTGTGGAGCATGAGTAATCTATTGGAGAGGTTGGATGTGTTGTGACTGGCTCATGGTCAGTTTGGATAGTGAGAGACAAAAAAGAATGATAAATTGGTTGCAAAGGATCTGAGTTGATCTTGAAGGATAAACCCTAATAGCTCAGAAGGTATACGCAGGTTGTTGTATACACTAGACACGTACATACGCGGGTTGTAGTGAGCCACGACGTGTACACACGCAGGTTGCACTACTGACAGGTCGTGTACCTGTTGCAGATTGATATATGTTGAGGATTGTTGCCTCATCTCATTTGGTGCCAAGTGTGTAAGCTGAGTCTTGCATGATAGAGATGGTGTTCATGTAGAGTTGTACTCTATTCAGTTGTTGCTGAAAACCCCCAAGGATTGTAGTCCGTAATAAAAATAAAATTGTACATACATCTTGTGTTCTTTGTGTTCCTTGTGGAGATGATTTGTTGTTGATATATTGCTGATATATGTTGCTGATATATCTTCACATCTAACTGGTTATAAATGACAACAATAAGTAATGTCTTAATGGTGATTGCTAACTAATGAATTTTGTGTAAGAGGGAAGTTTTGGGAAAAAGAGACCCACACTCATTCAACCCCCTCTAAGTGTGGTAGGTGTGTCCAACACTTTGATGCTTCTCCCATAAATTCTGGTAATCTGATTGTGGGATCATGTCCTACCATTTTGAACTATCTTGAACTACTGCCTCTGAATGGTGTAGATAATTGACTGTTACTTCCTGAAATGGCTCCCCCAGTTGATTCTCCTTGATTGGATGCATGTCCTATTGTTTTTCTTCCACTAAAATTTGGTTGTCTAAACACATGTGTTCTTTCTGGTGTATTATTTGCACATGGGGTTGTAGGTTCCACATTGGCGGTGATTTGGATTGGAGTTATGTCTTATGTCCCTAACCTTGGACTTGTTGTTTTCCTTTCATATGTTTCATGCATGATTTCTTCAATATGCTCCATAGCTTGCAGATCCTCTATCTTTTATTCATTGCTTTCCAAGCCCTCTTTATTAGCTATGGCTCTATTCTTGTTATTCATTTTATATTGGTAAGGTATCCCGCTTTGCGTCTTTCTAGATTTTGTCATTATCTACTTTATCTGGTCTTCTTCCATCATGATTGGGTCCATGGACTCCTTCTTATTTCCTTTATCCATCTCCTTTTCTATATCTCAACCTCCTATCAGTGCTTCCCCCCTTCCCCCATGCACGCTGGGATTTTTAGTTTTATGATTCCATGGTAATCACACCGTTGTCATATAATAAAATCTTGATTGAAGTATACATGGATTGGATGTACCTACCTCTGGGTCACTTTATAAAATATTTCTCTGCTACGGTGTAGGACTCTGCGGTATCTACTGCAAATTTGGTGATAAACCCTACAACAATATTGTCTTACCAGAAATCTACTGCACACGTAAATTTGTTATTAACTTGCTGTAATTGTGTGATTTCAAAAGGATTCCACTCCAGTTGTCTGATTCAGTTTATAGGGTGGTTTTCCTTTAATCTCAATAAGTACTCCTGCAAAAAATGTGGGAAATCACGAAAAAACACCTCATGCAAGTCACTAAACACATATTTTTTGAGATATTTGTGTGGTGTTAACTTAGGGTTTTTGTTGTCCTTCTGCCAAAATCAAGTTCCTTTGTTTGCAACCATGTTCCAATCTCCTCCTTTGTTGGATTCCATGTCTTGAACATTCCCTTCTATACTTTCATTCTCTATGTGTTTCTTCCATGGATCTCGTCCACTCAGCCCTGTACAGTTCCAACCGGAAACAAAACCATTTGCTGGTTGTTTCTTTCACTTCTTCTTGGGATGAGCCAGGTTTGGATCGCAACATGTTTCCAAATATCGACCCTCCTGGTAAAGCATAAGGCAACGCTGTGCACAGTGTGCACAACACAGTCTCACTCGAGATAAATTTTATGGGTGACTACAATACTCAAGTGCTTGTAGTCTAGGAATGAGTGGGGATCTGTGATTGTGTTCTTTCTTCCTTATGCATTATCCTTGTTATTTATTCAAGTACTTCCCTGATTTATTCATCTTTAAACTTATGCATGCATGTTTATATTTCTATTTTAACCATTCATTCATAAGATACTGATCAACAAAAAGTAAACATTAATTAACAATCACACATAACACAAATTTTACTATGGTTCACCCTCTCCTGGGGCTACATCCACAAATATCTGGCTCTGTTCTCTTTTATTGATTCTACTGCAAAATCTTGCATTGCGTGCATTACATATTCAGTAATACAATCAAAATGAGGGTAAGAACCCTCTATGAGGTGGACTAGATCACACCAGGCTCCACAATATGTGACCTAACCCTCAAATACTACCTTATTCAACTCTTCTACAAAACTTATTACACTTTAACAATCCCACAAAATCATGATAATTAACTCTCTCCATTATGATATGATATCTCTCTATCTCACCCACATAGACACATACCTCTCTTTACCTATCCATCATAGGTCCTTATTTATACTATTTTATAGGCTTATAGTCGTTACAATCTTGCCAAAAACCCTAACCCTATCATGGTTAGGCTTGTCTGCCTACGTGCCATGTTTCGTTTCCTCTTGCATGCTACTTTTCTTTCCTTTTCTACATGTTTCTTTGTTGCCACCTATTGCTTGCACTCCAAAATTAGGTCTTCCTTTCCATAGTTAGGTCTTTCCCCAAAATATATCCTTCTTTAAAAATAGGTCTGCACCCAAAATAGAATTCCTTCTCAAAATAGGCCTGCGTCCAACACAAGTATGAAATTAAGGGGAAGGGAATTGCCATGTGCTAACTTCAGTCAGGAGGTTCGTTAGAGGCCCAAGATGTGCTTTATGTACTAGAACTGAAGAAGAACATGCTTTGAGTTTCATTTTTGGAGGAAATGGGTTTCCCCATGAATTTTCAAAGAGGGAAAGTACTCATATGTTCATAGGGAGCTAGCCCTAACACAACAATCAACATTGGTATCAGAGAGGGCACATTATATAGGGTGCAGGGACAACCTGTAGGAGTATCCAAGGGGATCTTGAATAATGGATCGATTTCAATGCTAGAGGATAAGGAGAAGAAGGATCTGAAGGGTGAGTAGCTGAAGGATGATTAGCGTTTATAGATTTCCAGTGTGGGGAGTCAACCTTCAAATGGGAAGAGGGAGTTAGCCCCTTCCAGTTCTATTAGGAGATCGAGTTGGTATGACATGACATTGATGGATGCTCAAGAGTAGGAAGCTTCTAGGATTACATTGAGGGAGAGCATGCCTTCTATGAAGGTTTCAAACTTTGTACCATTGATATGTAGTGTCATCGATTTTGTGACTTCCAGTGTCCAGGAAGTAGCTAACCAATAGGGTTGGAGGGATGCTAGTGAGCAGGATGATGTGTGTGACATTGTGGAAGAATTGAAGAGAGAACTAGTTCCAAGTGGCTCTTTGGGAAATACCTTCCTCGCTAAGAGGGAGTATTGATTCTAGTGGTAGCATCATATAGGTATTTCCGCATAAGTCTATGTGTCTAGACATGTGGAAATTGTCCAAATCCTTCTATCCTTAAATTTACTTTAATTAAATGAATTATGAAAGTAAATTAATTAATTAATTAATTGGAAATATTTAGACCCATATGATGTAGTGATTAGCTTCATGACATATTTCCTCAAGGTAAAATACCCAAACATCCCACTTTTAAGGTCACATACTAGAGGAATTTAAGTTCCAGTTTGTGAGTGTGATTGTTGGGATCTGACCCTAGGTATCCTCTATAAGTCCCAACATTTTTATTCTGCATTTTAAAGCATCAATAAACCAATATGGAAACTACACAGATCCATTTTGGATCATCCCTCCCAATTTTTGAAGGCTTGTTTTCTACAAAATATTTAGTTAAGAAGGAGATGAGGAAATAATTCCTCAAATTTCTCCTTGGAGTAAAATTTGGAATTGGCTATTAGTTGTCCTTTTTAATCCCATCTACACAGTTAATTGTTGACATATTATGTTTTTCCCGATCTTATTCTATAGGATCATATCATCTAATAATTCTACATGTATTTATGATGCCAAATATTCTATGTAAGGTCGGACATATCCCTTATTATCCTTATTAAGCATCAATGGCTCATACAATTCCAATTTCTTCACATTTACTATTATGTAAATGAACATATAAGGCAGTAGACTAATTCTATAACCATTGTTTATTACCTTCTACAGTACTTCAAAAGGTCCTTATCTTAGGACCTTGACCTTTTTCCTAGAGCCTACAACTTTTAAAACTGCAAGTGTATCTACCTAATCATATCAATGAACTTGTTGGCCTTCAGTGCATCACTTGAGTCTCCTACTCTCTTTTCTTCAAAATGCCCATACACGAGGTTTAAAGGTGATGGTGGAAAATACACAAACCGAATTTAAAAAGGTGTCTTACTAGTAGAACTGTGTACAACTATGTCCATAAGAGTGTTAAATATAAATCATTTTTCATCTTAGGTCCTTAGATGCTTATGATTATAACCCCTTATAAGTTGATCCAAATCCCTATTCACCACCTCCATCTACACATAATTCTATGGATGGAAGGTTTTAGACCTTTACAATTGGTATCTACCTTCTTCCATGATGATGTGCACAATGTACTAAGTAATCTAGTATCTCTTTAAGATATGATGTTATTTAGTATCCCAAAGTGTACCCATACTATTTTAAATAACAATATTTATTATTATTCTCCTTTGATGGTTTTCTTACAAGCCATTAGAATACACATGTATTGAACTATCAACTAGTACATTAGGTACATGTCGTCTTCCTTCATTGGAAATCCCCCAATAATTCCATGAGAATACTTTCCTATGGCCTTCAAGCCACTAAAAGTGTAAAATACAGGTATATTGTTTGCTTCGTATTACTAGGATTTCGAATATAACACAATATAAAACATTTGAAAAATCTAGTTATTTCTTCCCACATTGTGGACCAATAAGAATACATATGCAAGTTGGCTACAATATTCCCAACACTTATATGTCTAGAAACCATGGAGGCATGAGCATCCCTTCTTAGTTGCACTCTTTCTTCCTTTCAAACATACACATTTCCCATGTTATAGACTAATCTATCTTAGAGATGGTTATTGGTCTTATTGTTGATGCCAATTATTTATGACTTTGTAGTTGTTGATACACCCCCTGAAGGTCCTCATATTCAACACATTCTTCTCTATATGCCTCCTAGGTGAATGGATCCATGTGTAAATAGACCCTATATCTATGATTTTGGGTATTGATAGCTTAAAAAAAAAACAACCAGCTTGTCAACAAGTCCCTTTCACTATTTTATTACAAGATGAAATTGTCTGCAGAAATCATATCCATTTAAAATGTTTTTCTTGTTGGAGTTAACTTTGAGTCCACAATTAATGCAAAAGGTCATTGGTGAGTGTGGATAAAGGTATTATGACCCAATAAATATTTCTTCCACTTCTTTATTGAAGAATGGGAAGAGTTATATTTCATAGATATGGTAGTTCAATACTACTCCATGGAATAGGTTTGAATGATAACATATCAACCTCTATCCTTACAATGTTGAGCACCTATAGAATAGCCACTAGAATATGTTTCCAATTCAAATGGTTTTTGTTGTTCGGAAAAATAGACATATTTTCACACAAGTCAAAAACCTTAAGAAATTACTCACAAAAATAAATCAAAGATCAGTACACTTATGTTTTATCTGGTTAAAAACCTTAAATAAAGAAACATTCCATGGCCCCATCCAATTCAACCACTTGAGGAAATCTATTAATGCAAAAATTAAAATTTTTACATATGAGTTTCTCACACTTTATCTTTAGCAAATTAACCTCCATTATCTTTAAATAGATATCATGGACCAATCATGTGTTAATCCACGTATCAATATAGAAGAAAATATTGAGGTGATAGGTCAGTTTATGTCTAAGGCATATCATGACCATCACATTACATAAATACAAATTCATACTATTGCATACTAAGGAAACACACTTTACCTAAAGACACATTATACCAAGTTGATTTTAACTAAATCCTAAGTGTCTAAATATCCTAACATCCACCCTTTATAACAACTTGGGATAGAATTGAAGGATTTACAAAGGTGACACAATAGGAGAAGGAAGGAGGCATTATTATCTGGATTTATGACTGGAACGAAAGGAATAAAATACTGAATACAATAACACAGAGATACAGAGAACAACAAAATATATCCAGTGAACAATAAATTCTATTGAATAAATAAAATAGGTTGAAACTGTAAAACTGCAGAAATGGAAACAACTTGCTCGAATGGTGGTAGTTTTCTCTGAGAAGAGATGTGGCTTCTACATGCATTTGTCTGATCAGAATGATTACAATGAGGCTCCATAGTCCTTTTTAACATTACTCATGAATGCCGAAACCCTAGATATCCAAAAACCTAACCCTAGGAGGTGAAACACCAAAATTTATGTGGGCCCCGATGGGTAAGTTGGTACCTCAAATTCTTGGGGTTGTAACGTTTGCATCCGACCTCCATTTTAGGCACGTGATAGACTGTTGAAAAGTTATTTTCAATAAATGCACATTATGTCGTCAAACTCTAACTTTGTCTACAATTTGACAGTGGAAAGCCAAAAAAGCACTGTTTAGGGCCCCAAAACAACCCTGGAAGTACAAAAAGATGTACTGACATGAAAAATTCCAAAATAATCTAGTTGGATTAGGTGGGAAGTCATCAATATCCACTTTGAAGCTGTGTAGGGCTTTAGACAACCCCGAAAGTGTAGAACCCACAATTACAAAGAATTACAGAAGAATGTGTTGAATTCACAACTGTTAAGAGGAGCCAGTTGGAATAGGCGGGTGGCCGCCAATATCCACCTGGATCACGTTAGAGCCTATCATCTCTTAATGAAAAATCCTTGAACTCCTAACACAAATCAAATTTTGGAAAAATTTTCTTTTGTAAGAGACTTTATGAAAATGTTTACAACTTGATCATCTGTAGGGAAAAGTAGCACTTTGAGAATGCAATATTTAATAATCTTTCTGATGAAGTGCATGTGTATCTCAATGTATTTTCTTCTCTAATGTTGAACTAGATTCTTTTGAAAGCTTGATGGAACTTTGATTGTCATAATAGAGTGTCGTTGAATGTTTCTACTAGAATCCAAACTTTGAAAGGATTTGTTGAAGCCACACGACTTCTTTACTTGCATTAATTGTTGCTTTGTACTCTACTTTTTTTGAAGAAAGATAAGGATCTTGTTGTTTATTACAAACTCAAGTTATAGGTCCATAACGAAGATTGAAAAAATAACCTACAATAAACTTTCAATCATCAAGGTCACCAACCAAATCATAATCAATGAAACCAACTAGAAAAGGAGTCCCCCTTGAACTGTAAGGTATCCCAAACTAGGTTGTACCCCATATATACTAAAGTATCATTTTTTTCTTTCCGATGGATCTTATGGTGTTTTTTCATATATCAAGCAACAAGACCAACATCAAAGGAAATATCAAGACGAGTATGAGTCAAATACAAAAGGATACCCACTGATTGATGGTGGAAAGTGGCATCTACTTTGGGTGTAGTACATGTGGTAGCAAGTTTGACTCCAGGATAAAAGGGAGAAGGGGTCGACTTACAATATTCCATGTGAAAGAAATGAAGAAGGTCACATGCATACTTAGATTGGGAAAAGGGAAATTTCTTCCTTGGGTTTCAATACTTGGAGGCTATAGAAATAATGAAAATAACCTAAGTCTTCCATTTCAAATTTATTCTTAAGGTTGAATTTCACATGGATTAAAAGTTTTGGGTCACTACTAGTGAGAATAAGTTCATAAACTTAAAGTAAAAGTATTATGATATGGTTTCCTATTTTCTTGGTATAGACATTGGGGTCAGAATGACATCTAGAAAATCCGATGTCAAGAATAAATTTATCCATTTTAGCATACCAATCCTAAGGAGATTTCCTAAGACAATAGAGAGATTTATTTAGGTGGAAAACAATGCTAGATTCATTCTGAACATAGCCAGGAGGTTATTCCATGTAAATTTCTTCTTACAAAACCCCATGCAAGAAATTACATTTAACATCCATTTGATGGACCCCCCATTTATGTTAGGTGGAAATGGATAGAACCATGGTGGATGGAATTCATTTCAGCTACAACGAAAAAGGTTTCATTAGAGTCAATCCTTCAACTTGAGAAAATCCTTTGGAAACTAATTAGGCTTTATGTCTTTCAACATTTCCATCTGATGCATACTTAGTCCTATACATCGATTTGCATCTAAAATTATTTCTTTAATTCAAAAGATATACAAGATCCCAAGTATCATTCACCATTAAGGAAAAATATTCTTCATTCATTTCCATGTCCCAATCTGGATGTATAGAAGCTTTTGCAAATATTTATGGATCACAACTCTTTGAAACTTGAGCCAAAGGAGAGGAGGATCATTGAAACTGTGAACTTGTACGATGTTGATTTGTAGGATCACTGGAAATATCACCATCTACTTCTCATGTTGTACATACCCATCTAGGAAGTGGTAGTGTTAGTGCAAGTTCATGTTCAGTGGGACCAAATAGAGGAAGGTGAGCAAGTAGAGGTGTATTTTCATCCTCATTTCCATGATGTGAAGAATAAACTAGAATAAGATCAATAACATAAAAGTTAGGTATAGAAGATGGCTCATAGGTTGAAAATGGCACAAACATCAAATTAGGCTCGCGAGTCGAGAGACTTTCATCAAACTTAACATCTCTCCTAATAATAATTTCCTAGAAAATACATAGAAAAAACAATGGATTGGTATATCACAATGTTATTACCCCATGGATAAGCCTAAGATGATTGAAATTCGCTAACACAAGGTGGGCCTAAAGAAATATTACTTAGATTATGAAATAATTTGGGCACAAAATGAGACAAAAGAACATTCATATTCACCTAAGAGCACCCTAACAAGTGGGATCACCAAAGGACTTACACTCCAATTACAACTTGAGGGAGTCTATGTAGGGGAAATAATGAGATGTCAATTATCAATGAGTGTGTATTGTTGAATGTATCAGTTTTGGTATTAAAACTTGGACCTATTGTTTTGGGTCCACTGCACTTTTTCTATGCCTCTCTGATGTGTTTTAGATTATATAATAATTTAAAATAAACATAAAAAAGAAAAGTGCTTGTAATAATATATATAAATGAAACACAAAAATAAAAATGTAATCCAACCAAGGAGGGAAATAAATTTCAGTCACATAAGCAATTGACATATCAAACAATGCAATCAACAATTATGTTAACTCATTGGAAAATAAGTTGGTGCATCAATCATTAACCTCAAAATTGGCCTATAGTTTACTTATCTGGCCAATGGGTTATAGGAATGTAAATTTCCATAATATGATCATCATCATCTTCTACCATCTTCCATCTCCTTGATTCACCTCTCTTCACTTTTATTTCCATGAGTTGTATCTGAGATACCATCATCAAATAACTATATTGGCAAAGATATATAGGCACACATAAAAGATGTGTAGATAATATAATCATTTTTTTTTCACCTTTTAAAAAAGTGACACGTTACAACCATATCTCCAATATGGTATCTGTACTCTTCATATCAATATGGTCTCACAAACTTTCTTTTTATTTATGTGCATTGCATCAAATAGTAAGCTACATTCTCTTCATTTTCTTGTGGTGTAATGACACTGCATACATCACATGTAGGCACTATTCAAAATTTAATTCAATATACATTTGTTTATGTGAAAGTTTGAATATTGTGTTGAAGAGGCCAAATAAAGATACCATTAATTAATACGACCCAATAATTAGTTAATGGTCACATACCTTCCATGACAACATTAGAAACTCGGTCGTGATCTAGTGAAACCACAACCTCTTCAGTGTGCATATCTTTCGATAAGAAATGGATGTGGACCCTTTGGATTAGGAAAGACATATTTCCATTGTTTCACATATAACTCAATTTCATATTTATCAAGTTCACATCCCTCTACATTAATGTAAAATCCACAAAATCATGCATACTTTCTTGTCTTAATGGAAAAGACGACATGCATGCGTTTAGTTTGAATAGAGTGTAATTACATTGTGCCACGTATGGTTTCATAATACCAAAGTATGGATCTATTCACATTGTTGAGTACAACATTCCAAAAGAACCTGCATCATAAAGATCAAATTTAATTTTTATATTGAACTTGTGTTTCAAAACTTATGTTAGATTTGAGATTGAATTTACACATCGTCGTTTCTTACCTATACATCGACCTCACTTGTTCGTGAACTTCATGACCTAAATGCAATTTTCACTAGTCAACTAGTTTGGAAGATGATTTTAAGTCAAATTGCATCATGGCTCCTTTAGTACCTCCTAAGTGCTTATTTCACACAATCACCCACACCATTGTGTTCACCCTTTCCATGCCCCATTTTAAAAAATATCCTAGTATTCCAAACCCATGTCTCCTTGTGAATTTGACTCAACCAATAAAAAGAAAATGCCAATTTGAACTGCTCTACACACCCATCAAACCAAATCTAGTGTTCAATAAATGTTATCCCTTTCTTTTTGAATTATTCATATATTAACCCAAAATAATGATGAACAAATAGTGTGTCATGCTCATGATCATCAATGACATAAAAATGGAACCCAATCATACCACATGATTTTGGAGTGTTGGCCCTACTCTCAATGTTCACCTATGCATGTCTATATAATATGTGCATGAATATAGACACTTGCACATACAAGTCAACCATCAATAAAAATGAACCATAAAAAGGAATGAAATTAAGACTTGATGCAAATGCTCATGTGAACCTATTAAGGGTAAGCAAGAACATGCACATTCAAATCACAACTAGGATGTGTGTACAATTAGTGAAGATATTGATATGGATGAGTGTGCAATTAGTGAAGATATTGATATGGATGAGTGTGCAATCAATGAAATACATAACAAAAAGGGATATATAGTTACAAGGCCCAATGATTATAGTGCAGCTAAAACTTTCTATCCTTAGCTATTGTGAAAGTGTAACCTATACATGTGGATAAGTATAATCCAAAAATGTTGTGAATGTCACATCCCTTTGATGATATGGGTGATCTAAAAGTAACACATGAATACATATAAAGAAATTATCCATTTTTGTAGAAAATATCTCCAATAATTCCAATATCTTTCAGTTCAATGTAAGTATATTGTATCACAAAGGTGACTACGTAAACTAGAGTTATACAATGTGCCAAAATAGTGGAATTTACAAATATGTTGTGGTTGGTAATCGTGCAATGATAAATGAACTAGGGTACCTCTTTTTTTATCTCTAAGACTATTAAGTCTTGAAAACTTCCTCACGAGGAAAAATCCCCTTGTATTTTTAAAGAGGTGGTACTCCTCTCTATAAAATATATACATAATTAAAATAAAACATGAGAATGGACCAGGTTTAATTTAATAAAAAAAACACTCATAAGGAAAGAAAGGCCCGAGAAAGGACTAGGCTCTATTCCAATAAATATTTACAATATCATAAAAGACTTAAGAATATTTTACAAGATCATAATGTAAAACAAACTAAGAATCCTCACAAGAAACATTTCCATCATAGCATAAAGCGAAAAATATCATTTGGCGGAATCAAAGTAAATGGTCACATATGCATAGAGAACTTAAGATGGCATTTCATTGAAAATTTGAAAGGGTGATGGATACACACTTAAAAATTCAAATTAAAACTCAAAGTCTGAAAATAAGTAGTCATATATCATAAATAGTTCTCTAGGAACCTCAAAAAATATACAATTATCGTTAAAAAATGTTTATAATATTCACGAAAATAAAAGGTGTTTGTCCAAACAGACTGGGATTAGGGGTCCCGTGGACCATTAAATAGAAGAAAGTCCTAGAATAAAGAAAGGGAAACTAACATAAATCGGTCTTAGGTTTTCACAGATCATGAAACATATAAGACCGAGGAGTTACTAACTGAGTGAAAGAAAAATAAAGGAAGGCCAAATGTAACAGATGCTTGACTTACTAAGAAATAAATGTTCTCTCTCTCCCTTTGTGTTGAATCTTGATGCATATATATATTTGAGCTTGAATTTATTTGATGTAACAACTTCATCTTAGTTATTTGGGATCAGTTATCTTCAATAGCAAATTTTTGAGCCAATATTTGATATATTGTTTTAATGGATAAACTATTGTGTTTCACTTCATCCAAAGCAAGTATAACTCTTAAATCGATTCTTTTTAATAAAATATCAATGAATATTTAGATCCCTTTGTAAATTTAAACTTAAATATCCATGTCTCAATCTAGGATTCACTTCATATGTTCATGAACTTCTTTTAATAAACTGCTTTCCAAAAATGATTTGCTACCAAGATAAAAATAATCTCGACTATAATTTAATTTCTTGGGCTTGAGAGTTGTCATTCCAACCATGGTAACCACTTCCATGTTTTTATTCATGTATATAGATTTCCAACAAGCTCTTATTTTCTCAATTTCGACACTGAGATCAAAAGTTATGACCTCTGGAAGATAGAGACTCAACAATCGTTGATCAATTCTCCACATGAATCTTGGACCTTGATTTGAAAATATGCCTTGTTTATCCCACATGCGTTGTGGGAGGGTATTAATTGCGGGAGGGTATTAATTGCATGTTTATAAATAAAATGGCATTTCATATTATTTGTGTGTAAAGTAGAGAGAGCCATGGAACCTTTCATAGTTCGTGCATAGTATAGCTTTTGGTTGCCACCTCATCAATCAGTCATCATTCCAAGTCACTGCCTAATAATATGTGTCCAACTCATACCATCCAAGTGTCACCCGGGGGTAGGTACACTTCACTGCCACTTTTCCACATTTGATAAGTCCATTTCACTGTCATGTGTCCCAATATGCCAAATAACGGGGGCCCAATATGCCAAAGAAGGGGGGATGGGAATAAAACTTAGACAATGATATGAGATAGGGAAATAATTTCATGATGTGCAAAGGGAAGAGTGTGCAGAGGGAGGTATATAGGAAGGAAACTTCACACAAGAGGGAGGGAAAACTTTGCACAAGAGGGAATATTTTCACTGCATGACTAAGTATGGAGATTTGAGTGTAAGGGTGGAGGTATATATGAGGGAAAATTTGCACAAGAGGGAATCTTTGCACAACATAAGTCATGAAAAATGACCAAGTATGGAGAGTTGAGTTAAGAGAGTTCTGGAAGATGGAAAAAATTATTAATTATGGAGAATAAGGAGAGCAAGGAAAATGACTAAGTATGGGGTATGGAGAGTAAGGAAAATGACTAAGCATGGGACAATAGTATAGAGAGGAGTGAGGTCATTTAGCACAATGAAATTGACTACGTGGGATAAAATTGGAATATCTTAGGCATATGACCTATGCTTTAGATTCCATAAAACATTGGATGAAGCTAAGACATAGGTCTGTTCAGTGAGAAGATGGACATGATAAATTCCCTTATTTCAATATCTTTGTATTTTCTTCTCTCTTTGTCGAAAAGAGAAACCATCCTCGATGGCCTTTCATGAAGAAGAATTGCAATATTGATTCTAAATTCTTAAAACTTGTTGTGTCTTCATAATAGGTGAAGGTTATTTGGAACTTTCAAATTTTGAAATTTTGGTCTCCCTTTGAAAGAGGCATATGTTAAAATATTCACCTCAATCACATAGTTGATGGGTGTCAGGAAAAACACAACAAAATATGGCTCCAACTATGGGACAATGATCATGTGTGGGTTGCTGAAAACATCAGATCAAGACCAATTTCCTTGTCCATTGGGCATGAAGTCATCCTCAAACCATTATCTCGGTCCAACAAATGCTTATTAGGAAAACTTTACTAAAAGAAAAAATTATATACATGAGAAAACAAAAATCTACCTATCCTAACCTACTTGGAGAGAAGGGATACTTTCAAGTCTAAGTAGACTTTCGATGTAGCATGTACATAACTAACTGATCTGATTACTCCAATCCATGATTGAGAGTGTTTTTTTCATTCGCCATGTCTCGGTGACATTCTTCCATCATACAATGATGATGTTTCCATGGTGAGGCTGCAATTTTTTTTTATTGTTGAACATCTGTGGAGATCTGTAGGGTTGTATTTTGTTGTTCACCAACAATCTCATTGTCTTCAAAAATAAAATATAATACCCATGGAACCTATGGTTGAAAATTCCCTTTTTCTTTTAATATTTGTAAGATATATTCTTCATTAAACTCGAATCCAGACAAGAAATCAATATCTTGAAAGTTCAATGTAAAGTGATAACTTCTATCATCACTTTTATTGATCCCATGTTGAAATTCCTCTTTCATATTTGTATAAACCGGTTATGTCCATTGAGAAACTACTTCAACATCTTCACCATGACCGCATTGAATTAAATTTCCATGTACATGTAGTAGAGGTTCTTCAAATTTGTCCTTAAACTCGTTGTCAACATTACTCCCATATTGAGCATATGAGAGGCTAGAATTTCCCTCCCATGGAGCATGTGGCGAATGGTATTCTTCTTGAATTGAGACTTTAGGGTTCTCACTTTTATCTTCAGGAACATATTATGATGTAGCGTAATTTTCACATCTTTGATCAGATTTCTCTTCTACATCATTTTCTCCATTGTTTTGAAACAACATTGGAAATTTTAAGAGATCAACACCACTTTCATGGATATTTTCTTCAATGTCTTGAGCTCACTACATTGACTCTTTTCAGTTACAATTTCCTTCTTGCTTCAATAAAAATATCAGATTCACAGTAAAATAATTTTCATAGCAACTAAAAATGATGACATCATTTAGAATTTTTTTTTCAGGAATCTCATGAAGGACTTTCATGAATATGGAAGTAAAATATTTGATTGTCTCTTTCTCATTCATCCGAATTTCAACCAGTTTTAAGAAAAGAGAATATAGATATTTCCTCAGGAAATATTTCTCAATAAATAAATATTCTAATACGTCCCAACTAGTAATGGTTTAGAGAAGCAATGAATAAAACCATTCACTACCATTTATTTTCAGAGTTAAGATAAACAAGCAAAAGGAAACATCATCTTCGACCACATTATAGATATCAAAAACATTACCAAACTTAACCAAATGATTCTCCACATATTTTTAACTATTTTCGAAGAACATGGGAAAATTTTCCATGGAAATATTTGGCAAGGGATGAAGCTCTCCTTGCAAATTGAGGGGACTTTTGTGCAACCATTTCTTTTTTTGAGAACATTTTCCCTTTATTGCAACTTGAACAACTTTTGTTGGGTTTGGTGGGAAGGAAAAATATCATCACATCATGAAAGAAACTCTTTGGTAGAATCACCATATAGATAGACTTGTGATTCTTGAATCTTTTTGGTGGAGTCACCAAGGCGTATTTCTATTACAATGAATATTTACAATATCATACAAGACTTACAAATATTGTACAAGATTGTAACGTAAAATAAAACATGAATCCTCACAAGGAACATTTCCATCATATCATAAAGCAGAAAGTATCATTTAGTAGAATGAAAGTAAATGACCACATATGAAGAGAAATTAAGATGATATTTCATTGAAAATATTAAAGAGTGATGGAACGCTTGAAAATTCAGCTTAAACTGAAATTCTAGAAAATCAATAGTCATGTATCCCAAACAGTTCTCTGGGAACCTCAAAAAATATACAATTGTCTTTAAAAAATGTTTATAATATTCAGGAAAGTAAAAGGCTTTTGTTGAAATGGACTTGGATTGGGGCTCCCATGGAACATTAAATAGAAGAAATACCTAGAAGAAAGAAAGGGAAACAGTTAGAAATTGGTCTTAGGTTTTCACAAATCATGAAACAAATAAGATTGAGCAATTACTAACTTAGTGAAAGAAAAAAGAAGAAGGAAGGACAAATGTAACATATGCTTGAATTACTAAGAAGGAAATGTTATCTCTCTCCCTTTGTGTTGAATATTGATGCATATATATCTCTGAGGTTGAATTTCTTTGATGTAACAATTTCTTGTTTGTTATTTGTTAGAAAAATAGGGTCGCGGAACAATAAAATAAAATAAATGCAGAAATAAAACACAGAAGATACACAATACAATAGAGACACATGTATACATGGTTCACCCAATGTGGGCTATGTCCACCAGAGAATTTGTTAGTTTTGTCTTTTATTATTATCCAACAAATGAAGGGATACAACCTACATCAAACCCGTTGTAACTTCCTCTTATTTCTCTCACATTATCATATCTAAGAATACAATATTCGCAATGATACATAGCCACAATTCATTTCCCTCATAAAAAGAGGGTTGCCTTCTAGGGCAAAAAAACCTAAGATAACTTCTACATGCATATATGTGACCTTATAATGAACGGTCTAGATTTACAATCAATTTACAATATACATTTACAAGGAAAATTTTCCTTCAGGGACTTCACCCCCGAACCCCCACCGAGGGCCCGCTTTCCCTCAGGCCCCGCAAAGGGGGTAACCCCCCTCTGCACTCCCCCACATGGAGGAGTGTACATTCTCCCTAGGTGTAAATTCTTCATGGGGTATAAACATGGCTGGAAACAAAGACCTTCGAATCAGGAAGATAATTAGGCTCCACAACCAACAATCTCCCACTTGGAGACTGATCTCAAAAACTCCACCATTGTTGTATATGTTGGACTATCTTCCTTCTTGGACCTGGAAAATTTCTCATATTCATATTCATTCTTGAAGACCAACTGAAACTGAGAAAGAACTCAGTTTCTCCCTGGTTACTCCCTTTTTTAACATGTCTGCAGGATTTTGGCTAGTGTGTATCTTTTCCAAGTTCAAATTTCCATCTTCCAAGACAAATCGTATGAAATGGTGTTGATTAAGGTTGGTTCTCATTGATGTCAACCCTTGAAGAAAGCCCGATAGCACAAAGGTTTGGGTAATGGACCCAAGTTTATTTGATGAAAATATGACTCATTATTGTCTTTTCATGGTTGATAATAAGTACAAATGGATGAACTCCAAAGTTGTCCCCTTATGGTGAAATCCCTCACAGGAAGATTCTTTACGAATTGAATTATCCTAGAAGTATGGTTAGAGAACCCATGATTATTTGTGAAATAATGAGATGAAGGTTAGTGAATTTTTTAGTGAAACTATCCTATATGAATAGTGCTTTTCATTCCATTTTCGGTGGTATCTGTAACATCACATAACTCCTCACAGTTAGAGAGTTATGGCCATGAGAAGTTGGAGAACCCAGGTTTGGGTAATGGACCCAAGTTTGTTTGATAGATAATGGTATGAATTTTGATATATTTTTAGGTAATACTATTCTATATGGATAGTACATGTCATTCCATTTCTGGTGGTATGTGGAATGTCACATAACTCCTCACGGTTTGAGAGTTATGGCCTTACGAAGTTGGAGGACCCTCATATGTCATCTAGAAGCCCCAAAAGGTCAAAGTAGTCAAAGTGGTTTAAGAGATTTTA
>ML816446.1:142426-166329 GCA_009831015.1 Picea engelmannii
TGTACTATAATTCAAAGTGAATACAAAATAAATTATTTAAATAATAAATTTAATGGAGAAATTAGAAGTGGGTTAACCCTAAAATAAGGAAAGTGGGCAAAGTGACCTAGAAGATGTTTTTAAGGAAGCTACTTTGAGAGTATAAATAAGAGGCAAGGCTCTCTCATTTTAGATAACACTTGAGAATATTGAATATATATAGGTGTATGAGGTAACCAAAGGATATCTAAGCCAAATTTCATAAGGAAGGTGAAGAAAAGAAGGTCGGAATTCAAGGGAGGATAAATTCTTTTGATGATGCTTTCTAAGGTATGTTATTTACAAGTCATCTCACCATTTTTGCAATATTTTTTTCTTCTAGAATTATTCAAACTGTGAAATTGTTATTCCATTGAGGAAACATATACAAGTATATTTGGTAAAAAATTCATCTTGTGGGTCGTTGTATTTTTGGAGTTACACTCCGTGGAAAATAGGGTTTGTGGCTAGTCCCGAAACTAGTCTAAAACAGGTGTTTTGGGTAAAAACGTCATAAATTATTCATAACAGATTCAAAATCAGTAAGAAAAAATGTGTTGGTTAGATTGTAGTCTTTAGTATGTTGTGTAACATTTTCAGATCGATTCAACAAATATTCCATGCGGTGCACGCTCTACAAGGTCGTTCTCTAGAATAAGCTAGAATTCAGCAAGGTATGCCATTTTTGCTATAACTCCTTTTATGAGAGGTTTCAAGTAGTGACACCTGGATATATTGCAGAAAACACACTGAATAACATTTTGTATCAGTTTCATATATTTATTCATTACAGGTACATAGTTATGATTATTTCAAGTTAGGGTTGTTGACTAATCCAAAACTAGTCATGTGAGACTAAATAAACGTTTGATGAAAATGCTAGTCTCTTGTTGTTAAAGTTAAGGAAGGTTTGTAGGTATGTGATCATATACACCAGGTCTATTACATAGTTACAAATCATATTTGGATGATGAAATTGATGAGGGCATTTGGTTGAGGTACATGTCAGGTACATGGTTGAGACAAGTAGTTGATGAGTTGGCACATACATGAGGTGTATAGTTGATGATGTTGGTACATCTTGATGAGTCATAATTGATGAGTAGTTGATACATGATTGGTACATACTTGGTACATGGTTGGAGTCACTTGTTAGTAGTATTGTTTACACATGGTTAATGGATGATCTAGCATACTTGTATTATTATGAGTTGTTGGTGATGATTATAAGTTTTTGTGTTATGCTTGGCTGATGCACATATTTGAGAGTTGTCTTGGTGATTGATATTGGTGAGTAGATCTAATTTGGTTGATAAGATTGATGAGACAGGTTTTTGTGATAGGTTGTTTGGACAAGTTGTTGTGACAGGTTATTTGTACAGGTTTGGTGCATGGTTGATGCACTTGTTCATGGTACAGGTTGAGGTACAGGTTGTTTGGTATAGGTTGGTGCATGGTTGATGCACTTTTTTATGGTGCAGGATGATTACAGGTTGAGGTACAGGTTGATGCATGGTTCAGGTTATTGGTACAGGTTATTTGGTGCAGGCTGATTGGTACAGGTTTACAATAGTATATCTCACAGTGATAGTGTGACAGTGGTTCCATCATTCTACTTATACTTCAGGGTGGTTGGACAGGGAAATGACAGGTGGTTGTAGACACCTTCCAGTTGTAGTAAGAGAACATAGGGGGTTGTAGCCTCCTTTTGGTTGTAGCCAGAGAATTGGGGAATTGGAGCTTCCCTCAGGTTGTAGCCTGAGAAACTAGGGGGTTGGAGTCTCCTTCCAATCGCAGCTAGAAAACAAAGGAAGCTAGTGCTTCCAATGAATGTAATTCTTCAAGACATATAAGAAAAATAATTCCGTGGTTTTCTCCCGCTTTGGGTTTCCATGTAAAACACTGGTGTACTGTGTATGTGTATGATTGTTCATTTGTTCATTGTTTATTTAATCTATAGTTATTGGATGATAATGATACATTGATATAACACTTGGATTATATGGTTAAAAGGGATTAAATTTCTCTATTACTAATTCACCCCCCCTCTCATTAATCCAAGAATTGGTATCAAAGCAGGTTCCTTCAGGAAATAGTTTAACCACTGGAAGGAGATCATGGATTATTATGAGAATGGAGTACCAATGTTTAATGGTTAGAATGGTTTTAAGTATGAGATGTGGAACATAAGGATGAAAGTATTTTTACAGGCACAAGGAAATTATATTTGGCTATCAGTTGTTACGGGATATGATAGTTCAAAAAGGGCAAAGACTACAACCAAGAAGGAATTGATGAAGAATAACAAAATAACAATGGATTTCATCTGGGAAGGATTACCTAATCCGGTAAGAGAAAAGGTTGGTAAATGTTCATCAGCAAAAGAACTTTGGGATAAGTTACATGACATATATTCTTCATCGATCACATATTCAAAAAATGTCAAAGAAGATGCAGATATAGATCAAGAAGAATTATGTTCATAATGTCAAGCAGATTCAGAAGATGAAGAGTACATAATCACTAGAGGTATGTTGTTTTGTTTTAATTGTGAAAAACATGGACATATTGAAATATAATGCCATAAAGGAAATGAGACAGAAAAACTAATTGAAAAGGAAGACAATTATGAAGAAGAATTGATTAGTGCTTTAGATTAACTAAGAGAAGAAAACAATTCACTCAAGAAAGAATTGATGAAACAAAAGGAAAGTGTTCACATTTTTTAAGAATCCCAACAGGTCATTGAGAACTTCAGAACTCATCTAGAAGAAGCCAGAAAGATCGAAGAAAATCTTGAATATCAAAAGCAGTGTTTGGAAACCAACACATCAACACAGAAGGAAGAAGCATAAATGAGAGAGAAGATATTGACAGATCATCTTAAGGAAATAATTAACGATATAAACAAGCTTGAGGTAGAGTTTGGTCAAGAAGAGAAAGGACTTGAAGAAGAAATAATCACATTAAAAAATCATCTTGAAGAAGCGAAAAGAACAGAAGAAGTCATGAAGTCTTAGATAATGAAGAAAGATGAAGAAGTTGAGAAGCTTGAAGGAGAAGTTGTCACATTGAGAAGTAAAATTGTCAAGGTAAACAAGAACGTTGAAGAGACAGAAACGAATTAAGAGAAGCACTCTAAGTTTCTAGAAAAGAAGAATGAAGAAAATAGAAAGAGTTATGTAGAAGTACTCAAAGGAAGGAATCATGGTCAACCAAAATCTAAGAAAACTATTGAAGATACATCTTCAATAAAACCATCTATGTTCAAGCCACAAAGAATATTCAATCATGATCATGATTAGTCAAGGAAAAAATTTAGAAGGACTACGCCACAAAGAAGATCATTCACTCCTAGGTATGCAAATTTATTTTATGGTAATTGTTTTTATTGTACTAACTTTGGACATAAGGTTGCAGATTGCAGGGATTATAAAATAAATGTTCAAGCAAGAAGTGCCTATGTGGTCGCACGTAACATTGAGTGTTACAAATTTCATAAATATGGACACATAGCCAGTGATTGTAGAAGCATGATCGATACTTAAATGAAAGAGAATATTGATATCAGATATAAGAAAGTATGGATAAGAAAACAGGAAGAATAGGTGAACAAAGACCAGGTACCAGAAATCCCAAGATTGGCAATAAACGAGATGAAGAAAATTCTACAGAGAAAAGGAAAGATGTCATATACATAAAGGTTTGGAAAATAACTGAAAGAAAGGAAGGACATGTAAATAAGGAACATGTTCAAGAGATTGTACTTTCAGACATTGTAGTGAAAGATGAATCCACAAATAGAAAGAAAGAAGTTAGAGCTCGGAGAGATAATGAATCTACTAATGAAGATGCTGATGAATCTACCAATGAAGATGATGATGAATACACACCAAAGCATGAATTGTTATGAGACATCCGGATTAGAGACTCCCAAGTAATATGAATATTAGATAGGGGGAGTCTATGTGATAACTGTGACAGACCAAAGAACCATCCTTCGAGTAGCTTGCAGGGTTTGAGAAGAAATATTCAGAACAATTGGTTAGTAGAAGTACAATTTGATAGATTAATCAAGACTTCATGATAGTATAGTGATAAATGGGTCGGCATTATGGATAGTTGCACAAGTAGAGTCTTGGACAATATGGATAGAGATGGATTTGGAAGATAACTTAACGGGTTTGGATAGATATATGATAGTGGACGAGAGCATGGATTCATAGATTGGTTTAGAGAGTGGTTCAGAGACAAAAGAACATTATCATAATGGATGATAATTACACAGGAAATGGATCGAACAATGCTAATGGATTCCAAATTGACAAATATTTTTTGGACACATGCAGTGCATAAATCAGTTCACATTCAAAACAAAGTAATGCTCAGAAACAACAATGAAAAAACTCCCTACGAACTATGGAAATGAAGCACAAACAACAACCTCTACATCAAGGTAACTCAAGGTAATATGTTATTAATTGAAATTTATGTTGATGATATTGTTTTAGAAGTACTAATGACAAGTTAAGCCAGAAATTTGCAAAGGATATGCATAATGAATTTGAAATGTCATTACTTGGAGGACTATCCTTCTTTTTGGGTCTTCATATATGTCAAAGAAACCAAGGAATTTTTATTTCTCAAACTAAATATATCAGAGAAATGATAAAGAGGTTCGGAATGGAATATTGCAAACCAGTTACCACTCCTATGCAAACCAGTTGCAAGTTGATAAAATATGATAATTCAAAGTCTACAGAACAGAGGCAATACATGTCAATGATTGGTAGCTTACTCTATGTGACAACATCTAGACCAGATGTAATGTAGACAGTTGAACAGGTGGCATGATTTCAAGAAGCACCAAAGGAGTCACATGTATTAGCAGTGAAGAGGATTTTCAGATATCTCAAAGGAACAAAAGAGTTTGGATTATGGTATCCAAAAGGAAAGGATCTATCACTTATTTCCTACATAGATGCAGTTTGGGCAGGTTGTATTGATGACCGACGAAGCACCAGTGGAGCAATGTTCTACTTGGGTGAGTGTTTAGTATCATGGATAAGCAAGAAACAATCATCAATATCTTTATCTACAGTCGAGGCATAGTATATTGCAGCATCATCATGTTGTACAGAGGCTCTTTGGATGAAACAAACTCTGACAGATAGACATGTTGAGTATGATGAGCCCATTCCAATATATTGTGATAATACAAGCACCATCAGTATCTCAAAGAACCCGGTGATGCACTCCAAGACAAAGTACATTCCAATCAAGTATCACTTTCTACGGGAGTAGGTTGCAGAAAAGAACATCAGAGTTGAGTATGTGGGCACAAAATAACAAGTGGCAAACATCTTTACAAAACCACTTCCATGGGAAGCCTTTGAGTATCTTCGCCAGAGACTCAGAGTTATTTCTACTCCAAAATGAATGATTTTGAATCCTTATCGTATATGTCTTAGATGTACACAAGGAAGCACCATAAATATGACAATTCAGTTAGGGGTAGAAGCCCCAGATGGAAGGATACCTTTTCCATTGATGACAAAGGGGGAGAGATTCATCAGATGCAAAGGATAGAGGCATGGTTCAAGGGGGATCAATTGTCACAGAGATGCAGAGGACAGAGGCATGTTTCCAGGGGGAGCATGAGTGATATGAATTTAGTATTGCATGACATAATTTCAGTTTTGCATCAGAGTGTTTCCATCAATGCCAAAGCGAGAGATTGTTAATTAAGGTTGGTTGTCATTGGTGTCAACCCTTGAAGAAATCCTGGTAGCACAAAGGTTTGGGTAATGGACCCAAGTTTGTTTGATGTAAATACGACTCATTATTGTCTTGTCATGGTTGATAATAAGTAAAAATGTATGAACTCCAAAGTGGTCCCCTTATGGTGAAATCCCTCATGGGAAGACGCTTTGCGGATTGAGTTATCCTAGAAGTATGGTTAGAGAACCCATGATTATTTTTGGAATAATGAGATGAAATTCAGTGAATTTGTCAGTGAAACTATCATAGATGGATAGTTCTTATCATTCCATTTCTAGTGGTATGTGGAATGTCACATAAATCCTCACGGTTAGAGAGTTATGGCCATGAGAAGTTGGAGAACCTAGGTTTGGGTAATGGACCCAAGTTTGTTTGATGGATAATAGTATGAGTTTTGATATTTTTTCCGATAATACTATTCTAAATGGATATTACATCTCATTCCGTTTCTGGTGGTTTTTGGAACGTCACATAACTCCTCACGGTTTGAGAGTTGTGGCCTTATGAAGTTGGAGGACCCTCATATGTCATCTAGAAGCCCCAAAAGGTCAAAGTAGTCAATGTGGTTTAAAAGATTTTAGAAGGTAAATAATAAAGTGAAGTGATGAGTGTACTATAATTCAAAGTGAATACAAAATAAATTATTTAAATAATAAATTTAATGGAGAAATTAGAAGTGGGTTAACCCTAAAATAAGGAAAGTGGGCAAAGTGACCTAGAAGATGTTTTTAAGGAAGCTACTTGGAGAGTATAAATAAGAGGCAAGGCTCTCTCATTTTAGATAAAAATTGAGAATATTTAATATCTATATGTGTATGAGGTAACCAAAGGATATCTAAGCTGGATTTCAGAAGGAAGGTGAAGAAAAGAAGGCCAAAATTCAAGGGAGGATAAATTCTTTTGATGATGCTTTCTAAGGTATGTTATTTACAGGTCATCTCACCATTTTCGAAATAACTTTTTTTTCTAGAATGATTCAGACCGTAAAATTGATATTCCATTGTTGAAACATATCCAAGTATCTGTGGTAAAAACATCATCTTGTGGGTCGTTGTATTTTTGGAGTTACACTCTGTGGAAAATAGGGTTTGTGGCTAGTCCTTAAACTAGTCTAAAACATGTGTTTCGAGTAAAAATGTCATAAATTATTCATAATAGATCCAAATTCCGTAAGACAAAATGTGTTGGTTAGAGTACAGGTTTTAGTATGTTGTGTACTAAAATCAGATTTGGATGATGAAATTGATGAGGGCATTTGGTTGAGGTACATGTCGGGTACATGGTTGAGACAAGTAGTTGATGAGTTGGCACATACATGAGGTGCATAGTTGATGATGTTGGTACACATTGATGAGTCATAGTTGATGAGTAGTTGATACATGATTTGTACATACTTGGTACATGGTTGGAGGCACTTGTTAATAGTATTGTTGACACATGGTTTATGGATGATGTAGCATACTTGTATTATTATGAGTTGTTGGTGATGATTGTGAGTTGTTGTGTTATGCTTGGTTGATGCACATCTTTGAGAGTTGTCTTAGTGATTGATCTTGGTGAGTAGATCTGATTTGGTTGATAAGATTGATGAGACAGGTTGTTGTGATAGGTTGTTTGGAAAAGTTGTTGTGACAGGTTATTTGTACAGGTTTGGTGCATGGTTGATGCACTTGTTCAAGGTACAAGTTGATGCATGGTTGATGCATGGTTTAGGTTGTTTGGTACATGTTGGTGCATGGTTAAGGCACTTGTTTATGGTACAGGTTGATTACATATTGAGGTACAGGTTGATTCATGGTTGATGCATGGTTCAGGTTATTGGTACAAGTTATTTAGTGTAGTTTGATTGGTATAGGTTTACAACAGTATATCTCACATTGATATTGTGACAGTGGTTCCATCAATCTACTTATACTTCAGGGTGGTTGTATGGGGAAAGGACAGGTGGTTGTAGCCACCTTTCATTTGTAACCGGAGAACATAAGGGGTTGTAACCTCCTTCTGATTGTAGCCATAGAATTGGGGAGTTGGAGCTTCCCTCAGGTTCTAGCCTGAGAAACTAGGGGGTTGGAGCCTCCTTCCAGTTGCAGCTGGAAAACAAAGGAAGTTGGTTCTTCCAATGAATGTAATTCTTCAATACATATAAGAAAAAACATTATGTGGTTTTCTCCTGCTTTGGGTTTTTACGTAAAACACTGGTGTACTGTGTATGTGTATGATTGTTCATTTGTTCATTGTTTATTTACTCTGCAATTATTGGATGATAATGATACATTGATATAACACTTGTATTATATGGTTAAAAGGGATTAAATTGCTCTATTACTGATTCACCCCCCCTTTCAGTAGTCCAACAAATGGTACCTGAGTTGTATATGATTAGTGTTCGAATGGAAGGCTGAGTTCTTTGCAAGATGAATGGCACTCTTACTGTCACAGTACAACCTGTTATTATCTTGCTTCTTTCCCAATTCCTCCATAAACCTCTGTAACCAAATCATTTCTTTACTAGCCTCTATAGCAACAACATACTTTGCCTCTGTTGTTCAAAGTGAAACAACCTTTTGCAGTTTCAAAATCCAACTTATTGGTGTTCCACCTACAGTAAAAACATACCCTGTGGTGTTCCTCCCTCTATCTTTATCACCTGCCATATTTGAATCAACATATCCTTGTAGAATAGTGTTTGAACCTTCAAAGCATAATGCATGAGTAGTAGTACCTCTAAAATACTCGAGAATCCACTTTACTGCCTCCCAATGTTGTTTACCTGTATTATTCATATACCTTCTCACAACTCCCACTACATGTGCAATATATGGTCTTGTGCAAACCATCACATACATCAAGCTACGAATTGTTGATGAATAAGGGACCCTGGACATGTATTCTATCTCCTCCCGTGTCTTGGGACAAATTTCCTTAGTTATTTTGAAATGGCTGGCCAAAGGTGTACTAATTGGTTTTGCATTCTACATTCTAAACCTCTCCAACACATTCTCTATGTACTCACCCAGAGATAATTCCAATTTGCGATTTTTCCTATCTCTTGTTATTCTCATACTAAGTATTTTCTTTGGAGGACCCAAATCCTTCATCGCAAATGAATTAGCTAATTTTTTCTTGAGCACATTTATATCCTTCATATTAGACCCTGTAATAAGCATGTCCTCTACATACAATAGAAAGATAATATAGCTTCCATTTTCTAGCCTTTTAAAATTAACATATTGATTAGAATGACATCTACTATAACCTTGTTCTGTCATAAACCTGTCAAACTTCAAATACCATTTCCTTGGATCTTTCTTTAGGCCATACAACCTCTTCTTCAAACTGCATACCAAATTCTCTTTCCCTTTGACCGCATACCCCTATGGTTGCTGCATATAAATCTCTTCCTCCAAATCCCCATGGAGAAACATTTTTTTTACATCTAACTATTCAAGATGCAAATATTCTACTTCCACAAGACTTAAAATAGTCCTAATTGAAGTCATTTTAACAACATGAGAAAATATTTCATCAAAATCTATACCTTTCTTTTGTGCAAAACCCTTTACAACAAGTCTATCCTTATACCTCTTTTTTTCTCCATTTTCTTCCTTCAACTTGTAAACCCATTTATTCTGTAATGCTCTTTTTCCTGCAAGCAACTGAACCAAATCCCAAGTCTGCTTATTTACCAGGGAATCAATTTCCTCTTTCATTCCTTTCTCCCACTTCTTTTTGGTGTCTACATGCATTGCCTCTTCATAACATTATGGTTCACCAGAATCAATCAACAATAAATAATACAATGAAGGAGTGTATCATTCAGGGGGTCTACTTAACCTGTTAGATCTTCTAACACTTACATGAGTTTGAGGTACCTTTTTCTCTTGTTGTTGTACATTTTGATTTTTTGGTTTCTTTGGAATTTCTTTTTTAGTGATCTCATCAAGCACTGTGTATTCTAGTTTTTCTTTTTCCTGTATCTTTCCCAACAATTGATCTTTGTACATGACCTTCTCATTGAATATGACATATCTACTCCTAATGATTTTGTTATTTTCATAATCCCATAAGCAATAACCAAAATCATTAACATTGTATCCAATAAAGGTACACTTCTTGGATTTTTCCTCAAGCTTTGTTCTATTTTCTTTATCAATATGGACAAATGATTTAGAACTGAAAGTCTTCAAAAAAGAATAGTTTATCTTTTTACCTGTCCATGCCTCCTCAGGAATTATACAATCCAAAGAGCTTGAAGGTCCTCTGTTTATTAAGTAAACAACAATATTTACAACATCTACCCAGAACTGTAAGGGAAAACCAACATGTAATCTCATACTCCTTGCATGCTCCATGATTGTACTGTTCATCCTTTCTGACACACCATTTTCTTGTGGTGTTCTTGGAACTATATTTTCTCTATGAATCCCATGGTATGAACAGTAATCATCAAAATCCTTGCTGCAATATTCACCTCCATTGTCTGATCTGAGACACTTCAACCTTTTTCCTATCTCATTCTCAACCAAATCTTTCCATTTCTTAAAAGTATCAAAAACATCATATTTTTGTCGAAAGCAATAAACCCAAGTTTTTCTAGTTGCATCGTCAATAAAAGTAACATAATAACGCGAGCCACCAAGATATGATACCTGAGTTGGTCCCCATACATATGTATGCACAAGCTCTAACCTTTCACTCTTCTTTTCTTTTCTGACTCTAAGAAATCTGACTCTCTTTTGTTTTCCATAAACATTAATGGGTGTTATATATGCACTAAAAACAAAGTAAAAACCCTCAATTAAATTGTCAACCCGGGGTAAGTAAACTTAGAGTTGTAGAAAAATATATGCCAAAGGTAGAAGGGTTGGTAGGAGCATAGTCTAACTAATAAAGGTAGCTATCTAAGGCTAATCTACTCAAGGAAAACTATCTAATGAGAAAACACTACTAAGCAATTTGAAACTAGGTAACCTAAGTACTTTTGGGCCAAGGATCGATGGATAGTTCTAATAAAACAAGTAAAAATCCTACTTGAAGCAAACTAGTTCATAACAATAAGCAAAAGCAACTATTTAAGCATAATAAACAAATGACAAAAACAAAATTCTTTAATTTTCCAACCTATATTCAATGAGTAACTACCCTATGAAAGAAAATGAATAAACAATCAAGCAAAGGCACCTAACTAACCTACTAAAGCAAGTAAACAAGTAAGAAAATACAACTATCTAACCTACTAAAGCAATATAAAAGTAAGAAAAGACAACTAACTAACCTACTAAAGAAAATAGACAACTAACTACTGCAAGTAATCAAATTAAAACTTCTCATTGAACAACTATCTAGCCTAAGAGGCAAGTGGACTAAATTCTTAATTCAAAACTATTCCTAATTCATGAAAGGAAATCTATTTTATTGAAAGCAAGAATGATCCAGGTGGATATCAGTGGCCACCCGCCTTTTCTGACTGGCTCAAAACAATTTTCTGGCAATTTTGGGAATTTACTATTTTTAGCAGGTTTTAACTTCCGGGGCCATTTTGAGGGCCTAAATGAAGGTTTTTCGAGATCGAGGTTCTCAATGATAGCTAAAGGCATGATTGATCCCCCAAAATGAATCTCCTCAATGATACCTTTCCAACGAGCTATCATATGCCTAAAACGAAGATCGTATGCAAAAGTTACGACCCCAGGAAGTTGATGTACTAACTTACCCAAACGGGGACCACATGACTTTTGATGCTTCATCTCCTAGGGTTAGGTTTTTGGATGTATAGGGTTTTTTACATTTTTGTTTATTGTAAAAAGGCCTTCAGAGCCTCATTGTAATCTTCTTCTTGTGAATGCAAGTAGCCGTCACATCTCTTCTCAGAGATAAGCTGCCACCATTCTAACGAGTCTTTCACTTTGTATTTTTACAGTCTCTGTACATTTCTTTCATTAATAGAAATCATGTATAACTATATATCTGTGCTTATGGTTGCATCTCTAATACATTTCTGTTATATTATTGAATATCTGTGATATCTCTGTGCATTTCTTTATTATATCTCCGATCTCATTTCGTGCAGAAAAGAATCCGGATCAGTGGTATCAGAGCAGACTTCTTTTAATCATTTTTCAGTGCATGTCCCCGACGAGGTCCGAGTATAGAAAGTTGGGTCTCGAGATTGTCTCTCTTGAAGACAATCGCTCTCGCACACCCAAGAAACCCTCAATGGTGGAAGAAAAGAAAAATGATGGAGCAGACGATCCTATCAATCTGTTGCTTGAGCAAGTTCTCACGCGACAGAGAGACGAAATGATGGAGAATTTTTCCCACATCCTTAAACACCTTCCGATAGCATTAGGCACATCTTCATCAAGTGACCACTTTGGAGGCACCTCGCCTTTAAAGGTACAAGTTAATTTTGATATTCCTGTATTTGAAGGACAGATAGATGCAGAAGCCCTAGAAAAATGATTAACTCTGCTAGAAGGTTATTTCTCTGTTCACAATTTTTCCAACAAAGAAAAGATCACCTTCGCACTCCTTAAAACTCTCCCTCATGTTAAACATTGGTGGGAAACTTACTGGGAGAAAAGTTACATAGAGGAGTCTGGAACATATGGGGCTGATCCCACTTGGGATTTTTTTGTGGATGCGGTAAAGGAACAATATTAACCTGTTGGAAACTATGAGGACCAGTACATGAGATGGACCACACTGTGGTAAGAGAGGGGCTAGATAGTTCTGGAGTTCACCAATACCTTCCATACCTTGTGCACCAAGCTGGGTATCAAACACTCTGAGCGACATTTGGTTCTGAAATACCGTGGGGCTCTACACAGATACATCCAGAATGAAATGGATTTTCTGGACATCTCATCGCTCGGTGCTGCTTATGGATATGTTATTAAAATCGAGCAGAAATTTAAGCACCAGAACAAACAAGAATTCAGGTCTGCAAATCCGCAACAACCAAAGTATGACAAAGACGACCCTAACAAATAGTCTCCCGAAAACCATTCTAAGATACACGAAAAGAAGGATCACAAGAAGACAAATAAGGACACCGGAAAATGGTGTGATTTCCACAAAATCCCTTGGCACAACACCGATGAATGTCTCTCAAAACAATCATTGGTGGCTGAGATCAAATACAAGGAGCTGAACCTTGATTCAGAATCTGATTCTGAAAATACTGGTAAAGGATAGATCATTGACGCAAACCCCACTGCTATTGTCGCGATCACAACAATTCAACCAAAAGAACCAACAGATCTTGAAGATGGGGAGCACCTTTTTCATTCACAGATGTGGGTGAAGGGGACCCTGCTGCATTTTATTGTTGATAGCAGAAGCCAAAAAAACCTCATCTCAGCAGAGGTCGTCAAACCGTTGGGATTATCGACAACATCACACCCGCAACCATACAACATCGGGTGGCTTCGACAAGGATGAGATCTTCATGTCAGCCAACAGTGTCGATTGTCATATGGTATCCAACCCTTCAAGAATGAGGTATTATGTGATGTTTCCCCATTGGATGTCTGTGATGTTCTCTTAGGCAACCATATATGTGGAGACGCCATGTTGTTTATGAGTCTCGACCCCGTAGTGTCATTGTTACTTTGGGGGGTCATCTCTATAGAATACCAGAGGTAGTTCCAACTATTGTTCCACCTAAAAAGTGTCACAAAGTAGTATCTCATACTGCAAAATTCAGCTTCTTCACAATCTGTTCAAAAGGGGAACAGAAGGACACTGCAACCACTATAGCCTTGCCCCCTGCACCTTCTATCCAACAAAAGCAGGTCGAAAAGGTTGCAGCAAAGAACACATATTCCTTCTGCACACCTTCCTCTCATGTATCTCTATTTGTTGAACAACCTCAGCTTCAACAGGTTCATGACAGACTTCCACAAACTAAGCAACGCGACATCTCCAACAATACAAGCATCTCACCAAGATGCAGATCTAGCAAATGCTTTTCCCTCTTCCCTGGGAACTCAACGAAATGGAGACCATTGCTTCCTAAGGAGGGAGGATTGATCTAGGTGGATATCGGTGTCCACCCACCTTTTCCGACTAGCTCAAAACAATTTTCTGGCAATTTTGGCAATTTATTATTTTTAACAGGTTTTAACTTCCGGGGCCATTTTGAGGGCCTAAATGAAGGTTTTTCAAGATCTAGGTTCTCAATTATAGCCAAAGGAATTATTGATCCCCCAAAATGAATCTCCTCAACGATACCTTTCCAACGAGCTATCATACGCCTAAAACGGAGATCGTATGCAAAAGTTACGACCCCGGGAAGTTGATGTACTAACTTACCCAAACGGGGCCCACATGAATTTTGGCGCTTCATCTCCTAGGGTTAGGTTTTTGGATGTCTATGGTTTTTGGCATTCCTGTTTATTGTAAAAAGGCCTTCAGAGCTTCATTGTAATCTTCTTCTTGTGAATGCAAGTAGCCGTCACATCTCTTCTCAGAGACAAGATGCCACCATTCTAGCGAGTCTTTCACTCTGTATTTTTACAGTCTTTGTACATTTCTTTCATTAATAGAAATCGTGTATTAATGTATATCTGTGCTTATGGTTGCATCTTTGATACATTTTTGTTATATTATTGAATATCTGTGATATCTTTGGGCATTTCTTTATTATATCTCCAATCTTATTTCGTGCCGAAAAGAATCCAGATCAAAGAAGGACTAGCAACTAACCTATGATAAGCAAACTATTCTCTAACCTATTAAAACAAAAGACTATATATCCTACAACAACAATAAAACTATTTCCTGATCTATGAAAGCAAGAAACTATATCTTATGAGCTATGAAAGCGGGAAAATGATCTCCTTTAATCTATGAAAGCAAGAAAACTATTTCTTAATCTATGAAAACTCAAACATAATGTTGGTGGTTGTGTGAATGTCTACGGTGTCGTATGATATCTCAATGGCACTTGAAAACAAAGGACAATTCAAGTGGTATAAGCTCAATACTGATCTCAATAGCAAAGTGAAAGGTATGGATTAAACAATCCAATGAGAATTTAGCCATGACATAAACAATCGTCAATTACCCTGCATATTCATTTATTAACCATCAACAATACAATGAGATCATCATTATACTTCTATACTACGTAAGCAAAAATAGATTCAACCATTAACTAACATATATAATTGCAATTTAATTCTAGAAAGAAAATTACATAAAATGAAAACTATGTTATATCTACTCTAACAATTCAAACTGCAATAAGAAAATGCTTAAAAACATAAATTAAAACATGACATTAAAAAAATAAACTAACAACTACATTAATCAACAACTAGCTAAGCCAATTCTACATAAAAATGAAATGAGCAAGCTATGATTAAAAACTGAAATTGATCTTATCCATCCATCAAATCCTTGTCGAAGAAAGCTCAAAATAAAAACTTTGTTCTATTCTAATTAAAACTCTGTTTTAAACTTGATTCTAAAATCATAAATAAAGATGCAATCTAGTATCTAATTACTCATGGGGTTAGTCTAGGGATCTACAGATTCATTCCCAACTACAATATTAATGCATGCTAACACAATTCATCATACTAACCTGCAAAAGAGAGTCAATGCAATTAAATTGCAACATCAAACTGTTAGGACCCTATAATGTACCTTTTTGCTCATACTTTTTGCTATCATTACATCCTTTTCCCACTCATATTTAAGCCTACACTATCACTTTAACCTATTTTTCCAAAGGTATATAATGTTTCTTCTCTTTGCTATATGTTTAATTTGTTTTACATGTAATTTTACATTACTCTCATACTTAGCTATCAGAAATATATAGTTGCTGAAACAGTTTGAACTGCAGATTATACATTGTTGCTGCTTGAAGACCTATTGCTGAAACAGTCAAACAACACACAAATCCTGCTGCTGAAACAGTCTGTGATTTGTGATGCTGAAACAACATTTCACACAACAGTAACAAGAAGGAGCTGTTACACTGGCCGTAACAACCGTACCTTAAGCCAACACCAACCATCGCTGCTGCTTGAGACCCCATTGCTGAAATAGTCAAACAAGACGCAAATCCCGTTGCTGAAACAGTCTGTGATTTGCGATGCTGAAACAGTACAAACAACAGTAACAAGAAATGATAAATAAAGAAGCTATTACACCAGCCGCAACAGCTGCACCCCAAGACAACACCATTCCAACTACTATAACAACATTTTGCTATGGGAGATCAGGATATCTTATTCCAACATAGAATATTAGATCAGACTAAGAATAGGATTTGTATGTACACATGTAATTTTATGATCAATTGTATGAAAAGGATTCTCCTCTTTAAATAGGGGAGAAATCAGCATCAGAGGGGGATTACGAAAGGCTTAGCTGAAAACGAATCATAGAGGAGTGTGTTCACACTGGATATTGTAACTTGACACATTTGACAGATGAATAAAAAAATCACTCTGAGCATTTCTTCTTAGTTTCTTTTATTTCTGGGGAATCTTGTGAGAAGGAAAGGGCCCACTTTCTTCACAAGATTCACCCATTAGTTTCTGTAGTATGTTAGTATTGTTTTTATTCATACCTTGTTAAAACTCTGTTTCCACTGATTGTTACATTGTTTTCATACAATTCATTCCTAGGTAATTGTTAATCATTCTGATTGGTAATTCCGAGTTTATGAAAGTGTGATAATCAGAGACAGGTGTTGAAGATTCCTCCTCGGGGAATAGGGTCTTGTTCTCTGTCACATAATAGTCAGTCTTCGGTAATTGTTAATCATTCTGATTGGTGATTCTTTTGATGAGTTTATGAAAGTTTGATAGTCAGAGACAGGTGCTGAAGATTCCTGCTTTGGGGAATAGGGTCATGTTCTCTGTTATATAAAAGTTAGTCTTATTTGCAGTATGCTGAAAAGTTCCTTTTCCCCAGGTTGTTATTTCTTAATGTAATACATGATTCTTCTGATAGTTATTTCCTTTTGAATCTTAAAAATCTGCAATAGATAGATTGCTTTTACTATAATTCAAAGTAGAATTTTAGTCTGTTCAAAGCAAGGTGTGATTAGTGTACTTTTACTACAATTTTAGATTGCTTTTGAGATTGAGCATATACAGTGTGTGATTGCCTTTGAAATAAACAGACTTCCCTGGGTTGAAAATTTATGTAACACTTGATTGTTTAATTAATAAGCAATTTTAGTGACCAACATTTTGGCACCACTGTCGGGGAAGGCAATTATAGATTTCAAAAGCATTTACATTTTCTTTCAGATGTATAGATTGCATGAGAGGACACGGACCCCCCAAGGAAACTGACCCTATAGGTGGCAGGGGCAGAGGAAGAGGAGGAAGAAAGACCTTTATCGACTAGATTATATCAAAATTTGAATCTGTTGTTCCTTAATGACCAAGATCTCGAAAACCAAAGCCTCAACCTTCCTTTCAAGTGAACTTTGAAACGAAGACAGTTGAAAAACCAACAGAAGACATTGAGGATCGAGCAAGTGCAGTAGGGGAACAAACAGAAGAAACCATGGATGGATATAATGAAGAACTTCACCATGAAGAACAGGTAGGTCTTGAAGCAGAGGTAAACGATGAAAACTCTTTTTCTACCTTAGGATTTCCTATTGGTGATCTCCCTAGAGGAGTAGCTCCCATGAAGAATATCCCACTTTCAACTTTACCTAACTCTCATGGTTTATCTTCTAAAGATCCTGATGGATTCCTTTTCGAGTTTGACATATTATGCAGAAGTTATGATTACATTTCCAATGCTCAAAAATTAAAGCTATTCCTAGCAACATTAAAGGGAAATGCATTAAGATGGTTCATGAGTCTTGGAGGCCATATAATCACAACATGGGATCAGATGAAACAAAAATTTCTACACAAATATCAAGACTATTGCTGAACAAGAGAAAAAAGAGAGGAATTATTCAAGATGATACAGAAAGAGGATGAAAATCTGGAGGACTTTGTGGAAAGGCTACAATATAATCTACAAAGATCCAGTCACCATGATGTAAGGATATTCTTAAAACAATATTATTAAAAGGAGTAAGGGACGACTGTCTCGATATGATGAATATGCTGGGAAAATGGGACATATCTAAAGAATCATATGATGAAATTGTCAACCTCTGTAAAAGATGTTCAAGAGGAGCTACAAGGAATAGATCAAATAGCAGGGATACCACATTTTCAAGAGTTCAAAAATCAGCCAGTGGAGGAGCAATAAGAGCCGAAATAGGTAATCTACTTGAGGAATTTAAAACTGAAATGTTAAGCTCTTTTGCTTCACAAATTGAAACCCTACAGATTCAAAGGAAACAAGCCGAAGCAGAAGCAGCTCTATCCATCTTTTGTTCCAAATGTAGAGATAAGCACCCACGAAGGGAATGCCCATTGGAAAAAAATCCAATTTGCACCATTTGTGATGAGGATCATGAAACCCAACAATGCCCTTCTTTACCAGGAATCAAAGCAGCATTACAACGAATCGATGAAGAAGCTGAAGCTGTCTATCTGTTGACACAGAGAAGGCAATGGCAACCACGGGGACAAGGTATGAATCCTAATATGCCATTTACATCTTCTAATTGTTGGAATAATTATCCTTCTTTTAGTCAAGAAAATTACCCTCCATTTAATCAAATGAATTACCCACCCATGCAACAAACAAACCCTCCCTTTGTGGACCCAACAATATGGACACCTTGGCCTTCACAACAACAACCTTAACTTAACCAATGGAATCCAAATTGGAGAGGTCAAAAACCCTCGTTCCCAAATCAATTTCCTCAATTTCAATCACAAGTTCAAGAACCACTCTCTTTACCATCAGGTACTCCACCGAACAATCAAATGATGAGGCCCCAACTACCTGTACAACCTAATCCTAACCCCAATAATAAGGCTGTGCAGTGCATTGATATTCAAAACCAGCCTATACTTTCTCTTTTCCCTACACAATGCAATGATACTCATTTACGATCTGGGAAAATAGTAGAACCTATCATTGATGATGTTACCTCTTCTGATTCCGATAAAGAAGAAATAAAAAAGCACGATGTACCTGAAGAGGTACAATCGTCCCCCAAAACTATCGCTGAAACAACAAAACTACCATTCCCTGAGTGTTTAGCTTTGACTGAAACGCTTGATCCACCTACTTTCAATCTTCTAGGGGAATTACAAAATCTCTATGTCAAAATTCCACTATTACAAGCACTAAGAAATGTACCAATTTATGCCAGAACTATGCTAGACATTTGTGTTAAGAAACTCGGTAGGAAAACTAAAGATCCCCTCACAGTCCATGTCATGGGTGATTTGTCTACACTAATGTCGGGGAAAGATCCTCCAGTTAAATATGGTGATCCCGACCATCCTACCGTCACAATGCAAATTGGAAAAACAATAATTCCTCGAGTTCTGGTAGACTTAGGCACTTCTATCAATATCATGACTCTTGAAACTTCACAACTGTTACAACTGAAGGATGAAATCAAAGACACCCCAACCATTCTAGAATTAGCTGACCTCTCTACAATCAAATCGGAAGGAGTCATTGAAGACCTAATCATCTCAGTTGAGTCCTGGAATTATCCAGCTGACTTTGTGGTATTACAACCTAAAACAAAGTTGGGGGGTCACCCTCTAATTTTGGGCAGACCTTGGCTAGCCACAGAAGATGCCTTTATCAGCTGTAGATCTGGTTCAATGAAAATTTCCAATGGATATGAGACCAAACAACTTACTCTCTACCCTCACGCTACACCCTTGATTAATAATGACAATTACTTATGGGTGGACTTTGATGATCAAACTACTCAACCTATCTTGACTATCAGACAAGCCTTAAGCCTTAAAGATGCCACTGAGGATGAAGTAATTAATAATTTTATTTGTGAACCCTCCTCTATGACTCCAGAAACACATAATCAACTAGCTGCACTTTTGGAGTCAGATACCTAGGAAAACCTTAACTCTAAAGACCCACCTCAAACATCAACCACCATCTCTTCTAAAAGTATACCAGTAGAAATTGAACCTGGCAAAACATTGAACATAAACCCCAATCTGATAGTTGCTAAAACACAACAATTAATGAAGTTACTTCTTGAACATAAGGAAGCATTCGCATGGGACTATACATATATGAAGGGAATCTCTCCTGAATTATGTACTCATCGTATCTATATCAAGGAAGATTGACGACTGATCTGCCAATCTCAACAACGAATGAACCCTAATTTAAGAGAAATTCTTAAGGAGGAACTTCAAAAATTGCTTAATCCAGGGTTTATATATCCTATATCAGACAGTGAATGGGTTTCCCCGTTGGAAATAGTTCCTAAGAAATACGGGAAATGGAGAGTGTGTGTAGATTATAGAGCCTTAAATAAAGCCACTCAAAAAGATCACTTTCCGTTACCATTCATTGATCAGGTGTTAGATAGTTTGTTAGGGAAGAAATTCTTCTCTTTCCTAGATGGTTTCAGTGGGTATAACCAGATCAAAATTGCACCCCAAGACCAAGATAAGACCACTTTTACTAGCCCATGGGGAACTTTTGCTTATAGATTCCTCCCATTTGGACTATGTAATGCACCAACAATCTTTCAAAGAGAAGTTATAGGAATCTTTTATGATATGATTAATTATTCTATGGAAATTTTTATGGATGATTTTACCCCTTATGGTGTCTCTTTCGAGGAAGCACTACAAAACCTTGAGAAAGTACTTAAACAATGTATACAAGCCCACCTCTCCTTAAGCATAGAAAAATTTCATATGATGATGAGTGAAGGAGTAGTACTTGGACATTTTATTTCATCTCAAGGAATTCAGGTGGATCCATCCAAGATACAAGTCATTAAAGACCTTCCTATTCCCAAAACCCAAACAGATGTGAGAAGTTTCTTAGGACACGCTGGATACTATAGAAGATTTATTAATTTTTTTTCCAGAATAACTTCTCCTCTATTTGTGTTACTTATGAAAAATGTTGAATTCAAGTGGACTAATATTTGCCAGGAAGCATTTGATACACTCAAACATCAGTTATCTACAACTCCTATTCTAAGAGGACCTTATTGGACACTTCCCTTTCATATATCCTCTGATACTTCAGATACTGCAATAGGGGCTGTCCTGGGACAAGAAGAAAATCATCTCCCTTATGCTATTTACTTCATTAGCAAGAATATGACTCCTGCTGAACTTAACTATACAGTTACCGAAAATGAATTTTTAGCAGTTATCTATGCTATTAATAAATTTCGACATTACATCACTAGCTATTCTACTTTTGTCCACACTGATCACTCAACTATCAAATATCTAATGAACAAACTTGTCACAAATGCTCGAGTCACCAGATGGTTACTATTATTACAAGAATTTGATATTACAATTGTAGATAGACCAGGAAAAGAAAATGTAGTTGATTTCCTTTCTCAGTTAACACCTGATGATAATACTCCAGTAGACGATTCCTTTCTTGATGAATATCTATTTGCAGTATCTGCTCACTCACCATGGTATGCAGACATCGCTAATTACTTGGTTGCAGGGAAGTTACCACCACACCTATCCCACCGAGAGAAAAGAAGAATCATTCAACAAAGTGCTCGGTATAGCTGGATAAGTGGGTGTCTTTTCCACACAGGACTTGATCAAGAAATCCGAGGATGCAATAGAGAAGATGAGGTTTATGATTTACTAAAAGCTTGTCACGATGGCCCTTGTGGATGGCATTTTGCTAATAAGAGAACAACACATAAAATTCTCAGGATGGGTTATTATTGGCCCTCACTTTTTAAAGATGTAAAGAAGTATGTTCGGGTCTGTGATAGCTGTCAAAGAATGGGTCAACCTAATCATAGAGATGAAATTCCATTAAATCCCTAGGTAGTACTCGAACCATTTGAAATATGGGCCTTAGACTTTGTAGGACCCATTAACCCTCCATCCAATCAAAAACTTTATATAGTGGTCTGCACAGATTATATGAACAAATGGGTGGAGGCTAAAGCACTTCATAGAGTTACTGAAGAAGCAGTTCTAGACTTTTTATTTGAATATATCTTTATCAGATTTGGAGTGCCTAGAGAATTAGTCACAGATGGAGGACCTCCTTTCACTTTTCATGGTTTTAAAGCCACCCTTCAAAAATATCATATTCATCATAGAATGACGACACCATACCACCCCCAAGAGAATGGAAAGGTGGAAAGCACAAATAAACTAATAGAAGCCATTCTCACAAAAGCAGTGAAGGAAAACATAAAGGATTGGTCTCATAGGCTCCCTGAAGCATTATGGCCTTACATAACTACCTGGAGAAATACTACAGGATTCTCCCCCTATGAATTAGTTTATGGAAAAAGTGTTGTCTTTCCTGTGGAATTTGAAATCAAAACCTTAAGGATCGCTTTAGTTGTTAACCTTGATTTGAATGATGCAAAAACAACCAGGTTGTAGCAGCTTAATGAATTGGATGAAAAAAGACTAGATGTCATTCATCATACAACCATGATTCAACAACAAAGAACAAAATGGCGTGATAAAACCATCAAGCATAAGCAATTCCAAAAAGGTAATTGGGCTTTACTGTATGATTCTTGGTTTAAAGAATTTCAAGGGAAACTACATACAAGATGGCTAGGACCTTACGATGTGGACACTGTTTTCCCCAATGGAACAGTAAGGCTCCTCACAATTGATGACTCTAAAACATTATTATTAGTGAATGGTCATCGGCTCCATCTGTACCAACGCCCCATTTCCAAAGAAGATTTTAAGGCCACATGTGTGGCCGATTCACATTATCTCTTTTTAGAGGAGCCTCCTGCCCCTCATTGTAATTAGTTTTTGCTGAATTTAATTTATTTAGTATTAGATTAAACTTCTTTTACTAATAATCCTTGTCAATAATGGCATATTACAATTGATTCTTTTGCAGATTCTCAAGCCTACCAAGAAAGGACAATCTTACTACAAGCAGATCCAAGCTTCATTTTGTGAAGCATTGATCCCTCTTTCTTCAATCCATTCAACATCCCCATCATTCATCCTTCTTTATTTTCTTTCCTTTCCATCCCCTTTTCCCTCATTTTCCACATTGCTGAAACACCACTGATCAGCAACACTTTCCCTCATTTTCCCATTGCTCAAACACCATTCCTCAGCAATATTTTCCTCATTTTCCCCTCATTTTCCCCATTGCTAAAACACCACTGATCAGCAACACTTTCCCTCATTTTCCCATTGCTCAAACACCATTCCTCAGCAATATTTTCCTCATTTTCCCCTCATTTTCCCCATTGCTGAAACACCACTGATCAGCAACACTTTCCCTCATTTTCCCATTTCTCAAACACCATTCCTCAACAATGTTTCCCTCATTTTTCCCTCATTTTCCCCATTGTTGAAACACCAGTGATCAACAACACTTTTCCTCATTTTCCCATTACTCAAACACCATTCCTCAACAATATTTTCCTCATTTTTCCCATTGCTGAAACACCACTGTTCAACAACATTTCGCCTTTTTTTCCCATTGCTGAAACATCACTGTTCAACAACATTTTCCTCATTTTCCCCATTTTTTTTCCCCATTGCCGAAACACCACTGTTCAACAATATTTCAATTTTTTCCCCCATTTCTGAAACACCACTGTTCAACAATATTTCACCCTTTTTCCCCGCTGATGAAATGCCATTTCTTTAGCAATATTTTCCATTGTTAAAACATCACTCTTCAAAAAACATTTTTCCATTCTTTTCTGTTGATGAAACACCACTTTCTCAGCATTCCCTGTCAATAAAAACACCTGCTTCAGTTCTTTCGCTCTCACTTCTCCTATATTCATACTACATTTTGTCCTTTCATGACCTTCTCTCATAATTAAACAAACCCTTGATACAATTTCTCTAATAAATCCAAAGTCTCTCCCATGGTTACGGCATATCTATTATGGACATGCACTATATTTTTCGAAGTATGAATCAAAGGTAAGTATGAGGTATGTAAACTTTATATGTAAATACAATTGAACTATGGCTAATGAGAAGATCACGATTCATTAT
>ML816446.1:166385-180585 GCA_009831015.1 Picea engelmannii
TTTCACCACCATTTGCATGCCTTCATCCGCAAAACTTACTTTGTTCAGAAGCAGTTACTTGACTCTCTGATTGTGGATTCTACTGAGCTGTTAGCTATGGGAGGCCCTGTTATACGATACAAACCCGCCACGACAACCCTGCTAGAATTGTATCCAGAAGTCTACCAAATCTTTCAGCAGGCAGGCTGGATGGGTTATTTTCAGAGGCTCCCGAGATTTGATCAACAACAGGTTCTTCAATTTGCTCAGAATCTTCAATAAGACCATTCTATTGTTCAAGGGGTTAGGATTACAGTCACATAGGATGATATAGCACAGGTTTTGGGTCTTCCCGTCACTGGAATTCGCTAGTTCAGCCGCAAACACATTATCCTTAATGCCCAACAGGATTTTCTCTTGCCAGGAGAACAAGTTGAACCTAAAGGCCGAGGTGTTCGACTTAGATCATTGCCGCCTCCTTGGCCAAAAGTTACAGAGTTTGTCAAGCACTATATCACCTGTGAAGGCCGATACCAGGTAGTCTACCAGTATGATTTTGTCTTGTTATCTCATTTACGACATGCTAGACTGGTCAATATTCCTTACTATATGCTCAGATGTCCTAGAAACATGTCACATTATTGCAAACAGGCTAAAAATCCCGCCCTTTCCCTCACCCATCACCGTCTCGTTCAACTACTCATCCAAAAGGGTTTTGCCCAACAAAAACTTCCCCTAAATAATCCACCCATAAACCCTCAGGAAGCTGCTGAATATCCTGAAAATCCTCATGAAGAACAACCACAACACCTTCCTGACCCTCCGAAAATACCTATCAATCTGCCTACAGATCCAATTGATTCAATTAACCCTCCTACCATACCAAGTTCACCCTACAACTTACCAGAATCATCTACCCCTACTGTTCATATCCTTAGCGATGATTCTGAAGAAGAAAAACCTGATAACCCTCCCTGCCTCGTCACTGAGGAAAAACCCACACGCAAAAGAAAGAAGCAAATTCCTACTTTTCCTTCCTTTTTACCAAAAAAACAAATGAGGGCTTCAATAAGATCAGCCACTACTACCACTGCCCTAAACCCCCAACCCATTTTGTTAAAAACCCATACACCTCTACCCTCTCAAACCCCAGAATTTTTACCTGTTCAACCCCCGGGCACTGAAACACAAGATTCAGAAGCACAAGATGTTGTGACATCATTTTCTTTACATCAAGTAGCTGAAACAAAAGAACCAACTACTCATTTAGTAGCTGAAACACAAGAACCAGCTATAGCTGTTACACAAGAACCAGCTACAGCTGAAACATAAGAACCAGCTGCTGACTTCATTCCCAAAATACAAGAACCAGACGACCAGGATGCTGCAACAATAGCTGTTACAGAAGAACCAACTACTCATTTAGTAGCTGAAACACAAGAACCAACTATAGCTGTTACACAAGAACCAACTACAGCTGAAACACAAGAACCAGCTACAGTTGAAACACAAGAACCAACTGCTGACTTTATTCTGAAAATTCAAGAATCACATGCCCAGGGTGTGGCAACACTATTTACCTTACATCAAGTGGCTGAAACACAAGACTTAGCTACTAATTTTATAGCTGCTCCAAAAGAACCAGCTACCGAGGTCGCGACCACTACACAAAAACCAGTCACTTCTCTTGATACACCGATGACAAATCAACAACCAGAGCCAACAATGGCTTCTCTCTTACAAGAGAACAAGTTTCTAAGATAAGAACTAGAAGCTTACAAACAAGAGCTGGTAATGGCAAAGGAAGCTTATGACAGGGAAATTAATTTGTATACCTTAGCTCGTGTAGCGGCCATGGTAGAGAAAAACACAAAAGATGATCAGTGTAGAGAGTATATGTGCAACCAATGTGGGGATATTTATTATCAAGCAGGCTACAAAGTGGTTCAAATTCCAATGCCTGGAGCCTCCCCTGCACCTACGAATTTTGCAGTTAAAGAAGAAGAACACCCTACTGTTACACAAGAACCAGTAGGACCTTCCAAAATTCAAAAAAATGAACCCTGGCCTACAACAAATGCTACATCTGAAGCCCCTGTTTTTATTAGTAAAGCTGTACAAACACTGCCTATTGATGAATCTACCCCTACTTTTGTGGAACAATCCACTCAGACTCTACCACGGCCTACTACTGACGATGTTGAAACAAAAACTCTACCAATTGATGAAGTTGCCCCTCCTAGCAAAACCAGTACCCCTACTCTTGTGGAACAAGCCACTCAGACCCTACCTCAGCCTACCACTTGCGATGTTGAAACACAAACTCGACCATGGAATGAGCATGCAATAATGGACAAATGGAAAAAGGAGTTTTCTATTATAAAGGACAAAAGTCTGCAGGAGCACAGACTACTTTGGCTGAACCACATATATTCAAACTGGGAAGCTTTGGAGCAAACACGCCAAGAATCTCGTTCCCATAAAAAGTAGATTGAAGAGTTAAAAGGAAAATTGCTCTTGATGTTTGATTTGGTACAAAAATTATTGGCTTCTAGGAAACCATCCTCAAATTACTCTCTTTTCCTTATAGAACGACTGCCATTTTTTCAGATCAAATCAATCAAAAAAGGAAGACCCTATGCAGTGCTAAAACCAGAAGACTTTGTTAAAACCTTTGCAGAAGCCTTTACTATTGATCAACATCTATTATGTGAGGTATATCTTCATAACGAAGCTATTCCTGAGAACAGACAGCTTAATCTCAACCCTCTTGTTGGTGATATTCAGATTTGGGCACTAGTCTCCTCCCTTACCAACCAGATTATGTGGCAAAATGATTTTCTAGCTGCCAAGCATAATGAAGATAACCGTCTCCTCTGGATTCGGCCAGAACCACAAAACACTGCCACCTTTGTGGCAAAATATTACAAATTTTTGAAGAAACTAGGGATGACTCAATACATAAGGCAACTACAGGCAATAATACTTCAGGATTGCCAACAGTTTATTAAATCCACAGAGACTTCTTCCCTAGAAGCAAATAACACATTTTGGCAACAATCTTCTAAGAAAAGGCAGGAGCACAATCCCTTTAGTCCTACCAATCTTGAGACAACAATCTCCCAGGTACCCAGTTATATCAAATGTGTCTAGCAATGTGCTGCAAATTGGATAGGTTATCAGTTTCATTTTCCCATTCTGTGGATGCCAACAGAGAAGTATCAAGTTCATCATAGGTTTCCCAAGAAGGTTGAAACAACAGCTTGGCAAAGGCTACAACGTGTTCAAGCATTCAAAGCTCCAACAGACAACACTTTCCACAACTACTGCTTAAGTAATTTTCACGCCCAGAGTCGGTATCCAGATTCTGATTCAGATTGAAGTTGCCTGAGGACATGCAACCTTCTTAGTTGGGGGGGATGTTAGGACCCTATAATGTACCTTTTTGCTCATACTTTTTGCTATCATTACATCCTTTTCCCACTCATATTTAATCCTACATTATCACTTTAACCTATTTTTCCAAAGGTATATAACGTTTCTTCTCTTTGCTATATGTTTAATTTGTTTTACATGTAATTTTACATTACTCTCATACTTAGCCATCAGAAATATATAGTTGCTGAAATAGTTTGAACTGCAGATTATACACTATTGCTGCTTGAAGACCTGTTGCTGAAACAATCAAACAACACGCAAATCCCTCTGCTGAAACAATCCGTGATTTGCAATGCTGAAACAACATTTCACACAACAGTAACAAGAAGGAGATGTTACATTGGCCACAACAACCGTACCTTAAGCCAACACCAACCATCGTTGCTGCTTGAGACCCTGTTGCTGAAACGGTCAAATAAGACGCAAATCTCGTTGCTGAAACAGTCCATGATTTGCGATGCTGAAACAGTACAAACAACAGTAACAAGAAATGATAAATAAAGAAGCTGTTACACCGGCCACAACAACTGCACCCCAAGCCAACACCATTCCAACTACTGTAACAACATTTTGCTACGGGAGATCAGAATATCTTATTCCGGCATAGAAGATTAGATCAGACTAAGAATAGGATTTGTATGTACACATGTAATTTTATGATCAATTGTATTAAGAGGATTCTCCTCTTTAAATAGGGGAGAAATCAGCATTAGAGGGGGATTACGAAAGGCTTAGCTGAAAATGAATCACAGAGAAGGAGTGTGTTCACGTTGGATATTGTAACTTGACACATTTGACAGATGAATAAAAAAATCACTCTGAGCATTTCTTCTTAGTTTCTTTTATTTCTGGGGAATCTTGTGAGAAGGAAAGGGCCCACCTTCTTCACGAGATTCACCCATTAGTTTTTGTAGTATGTTAGTATTGTTTTTATTCATACCTTGTTAAAACTCTGTTTTACTGAAACTCTATTTCCACTGATATTTACATTGTTTTCATACAATTCATTACTAGGTAATTGTTAATCATTCTGATTGGTAATTCTGAGTTTATGAAAGTGTGATAATTAGAGACAGGTGTTGAAGATTCCTGCTTGGGGAATAGGGTCCTTTTCTCTGTCACAGAATAGTCAGTCTTCGGTAATTATTAATCATTCTTATTGGTGATTCTGTTTGATGATATTAGGAAAGTGTGATAGTCAGAGACAGGTGCTGAAGATTCCTGCTTTGGGGAATAGGGTCCCGTTCTCTGTTATAGAAAAGTTAGTCTTCTTTGCAGTATGCTGAAAAGTTCCTTTTCCCCAGGTTGTTATTTCTTAATGTAATCCAGGATTCTTCTGATAGTTATTTCCTTTTGAATCTTAAAACTCTGCAATAGATAGATTGCTTTTACTATAATTTAAAGTAGAATTTTAGTCTGTTCAAAGCAAGGTGTGATTAGTGTACTTTTACTACAATTCTAGATTGCTTTTGAGATTGAGCATATACAGTGTGTGATTGCCTTTGAAATAAACAGACTTCCCTGGGCTGACAATTTATGTAACACTTGATTGTTTAATTAATAAGCAATTTTAGTGACCAACACAAACTAATTAACATAATAAAAATGCATGTATAGGAAAATAAAGAGAACAACTAAACTATGAAATGCATAAAAAAACACAAAGATAGTTATCAGACTGCTCGTGGGCCCCCCAACAAGTCATGGTCACTTTCTAAAATCACACCACGCACTCAGCAAGATGAATTCACCATAAAAACTAAAAAACACAGTTCTTGTATAATATGGCAATGTAAAATGGCAAAATAGAGTAAAAATGTATTTATACCTATCATACTGATTCTTCTACTACTTAACTTATGTTTGACCACCTCAATGGTATTTATAATGTTTATAGACCAAGTGGTCGACCATAGGAGGGTCGAACCACTTCTAAATTCAACAATTTTCATTAAATGATGCCCTAACTGATAAAACAAAGCAAGCCAATAATCGCCCTCTTGAATAACTAAAACTGAGTTGTCCAAAGCTCAATAGCTGGAGGGGGCAAGCATGAACAAAACCCATGTTCCCAATTCGCCCATCACTGGCCGCCAATACCATAACCTCCAAGCTGCCCTCCATTGTTGTGCAATATGTAGTGTTGGACAAAGTGTCGGATCGGGTACCAGAACGAGTGCTGGAAGGAGTGTCAGACTGAGTGTCAGAAGTATAAACGTGGTGCATTTTTTCCTTGTAACAACAGAAAAATGTGAATTAGCTCTTTGTAATCATAAAATGTGATGAATTATACCCAATAATGACATTAAACATGAATCACACGTACCTGGTGGAGATCATACCATTTTAACATAAAATTCTTCAGAAAGCTCCTTCAAAATATGAAAAAACACATATTTACATGTGGAAAAAGTGTATAATAACCATCATAAAAGTGATCATATCTCGGGCCCAACATTACCCCCACACTACGATTTTGTAGGTCCCACTGCAAACAAAAAGAAGTTACCCCTCATGACTAGGCTTGCTGAGGAAGATCAGCTTTGGAAGCTTCTCCTTCTTGTTGTGAAGACTTAGCCTTGTGCCTCTCATGTTGCTTCAGCTGTGTTCTGAGGTTGTGGTTACATTTGGTCATCTCATTGACCAATCGTTGAAGAGAGTTAACCTTTGCTTGAAGGACTACATTATCATGATGAAGGTGTGTGTCTATTGTGTTCCTTTCCTCCAACTGTTGGATAAGCTGATGGTTTTCCTTTTGTATCTCCTCCATGGTTGGGGAAGAATAGATGATCTCCGAGGAAGGCTTAGATCCTTTGAGGGATGTTGACAATCTATCAATTTTAGTGTTAGAAAAAATAAATGCGGAAACAAAACACAGAAGATACACAATACAAGAGAGACACAGATTTACGTGGTTCACCCAGTGTGGGCTACGTCCACTAGAGAAATTGCCAGGTCCTTTCTTTATTATTATCCAGTAAATGAAGGGATACAACCTACAACAAAACCTGTTGTAACTTCCTCTTCTTTCCCTCAGAGTCTCCTCTCTCAGAATACAATACTCACCAGCATACATAGCCGCAATACATTTCCCTCATAAAAGAGGGTTTCCTTCTAGGGAAAAAAACCCTAACATAATCTCTATCGTTAGATCTGTGACCTTATAATGAGCGGTCTAGATTTATAATGAAATTACAATATACTTTTACAAGGCAATTTCCCCCCCCCCTCTGTACCCCCCCTCTGCACTCCCCCGCGTGGAAGAGTGTACATACTTTTGGGGTGTAAATACTTCATGGCGTATAAACACAGATGAAAGTAAAAGACCTCTAAATCAGGAAGATAATCAGGCTCCACAACCAACATTTAGGATCTAGAGTAGGCATGGGTGAAGTAGGAGTGATGGGGGATTGGTAAGGAGAGGTAGGTTTTGATTTTTTTTTCCTTAGTGGCTCTAATCCATTCGCAGAGACTTCTCTAATTTTCTTGTGAGGTATCTCAAGGTTGGAGGACACTTAGATAGGATCTGAATCAGGTGGAGGTTTTGCATAAGGATTTGTTCTTGTGCTCCAGGTACTCTTCCGAAAGGGTCTTTTACCAAATCGGTTGGCTCCCCTCTTGTTTGTGGGAATGATGGGAAAGTCTTGCTGAATTACTTCTTGGCACTGTTTAGGTGTAGGATCAAGAGAGAGTGAAGGCATTGGGGGGTTAACAATAGGCTTCTTTTGGTCTTTGCTCTTGGTCTTTTTACCCGATGAAGAAGTAGGTATATCAACAAGCTTTTGGTATTATTCTGGTAAAGAGAGGGTTTTTTCAAGGGGGTTTGGAGTTCTTGGAGAGCAAGGTTTGGATGGAGAGATAGTTTTTAGGCTAAGTGGATTTTTTCTGGTCTTAACAATCAAGTGAGGGTTTTCAAATTGGTAGATAAAGGCATCCCAAGTTTTCCCTTGTTTCTCTAGTTCGACTAGAATGAGGAGTTTGATCAAGCCATGGTGGAAGAGACTATTGTGGGGGTTAGTCACATTCTTACTCACTTGAGAGGACATCTTCTCCAAGCTTTTGAGAAAATAGAAGGGGAATTTCAAAGGTTTGTTGAACAAAAAATGAGCCAACAATCTGAAATGACAAGCTTTGAAGGTGGAGTATCTACCTTCACATGTAATTAACCTTGTGATGACGATGAGGGGGTTGATCAATTCCACCTTTATCCACTCCTTAGAATACCCTTTTGCTCCTGAAATGCTCTCGAATTCGAGCTTAAACACCCTGTTATAACTTGAGCGCGGTAATTGGTGGCTTTTCGACCATCTATTTCCCATTCTTGGGAGCTTTGTAGCTACAACAATGGACTCTTCTAAAAATTCAAATGTAAGATACCCTACACGTGTTTTATTACCATCGAAACTGACTACAAATTGCATGGAGAGGCCGTCATCATGGCCCTGCAAGATAGACAAAAATGGCCTCCAACCTGCGCGCAAAAACACTTCTTTGCACTGTGCAAATTCAAGAATGGAAAATAAGTCTGCATAGGAAGAGGGTTTTCACCTCCTGGGCATTGTGGCATAGGTGAATTCTACCAGGCAAGGGTGTGATCGAGCCAAAAGATGGCACAAATTGGGCATGGGTCGAACACGATTTGAACAGGGGATGACTTGGCAGAGGTTGGGCGCGATTTATTAATGCAGGGTAGAGAAAATGGCAAGGGAAAATGGAGATAATGGTTGCCCAACCCAATTTTGAATGTGCTTATGATGGATTACGTTGCACACATGTGCACGAGAGCTGCCATGTGTGGGAGTTTCGAATTCAATGGCTCATTTTGGGGCAATGTAATGATGCGTGGTTAGATCAATGTTCAAGTCTTTTGACTTGGACATTTGATCATAAACATATGGAGCATCTACAATCAATGTCTACAACTAATTCAATTAAATGTAATTGAGTTATGGTTACCTGGAATCTAGGATAGTTATTGGTGTGTAATTCACATGGCACTTTGTTCGATACCTCATACGACATTTCATATGGCACCTCATATGGTACTCCATCCGGTACCTCTGTGTTAAATACATTTTCACTTCTTGTAATGGATAGCCTGCAAATTAAATGTTTTTGACACAATGGTTTAATGAGCAGAGGCAGAATACTCCATTGTGGTTGATTTTTCCACCATGCTCACTCAATCCTCTTTCATATGACATATAATGTCAAAACCTACAATGAACGGGTTATATCAAACATAAAACATGTATTGTCAATCCTACAATATGCAGCTTGTAATGAAAGATAAACCGATAAAGAGTGGTCTGTTAAGTATATGTTCAGTAATTTATAGCACAAGGGAGTTTAACACTTTAAAAATAAAATGACTATTAATGTAATAACTTGTATGATGGAAATAATACAAAAATTCTCGCAAAGATCTATTTCTCTAGGCAATGATCATTTGTCAGCTCATGAACCCCTCCCCCACACCTAAGTATTGTGACACCTCACAATCAAAAGTATAGGAAACTAGTTAGTATCCCCCAATAACCGAAGATTTATAGTATGTCAAGTGTAAAAATAAAATTTCACAGATTGGTCTGACGAGACGGTTAGAATATGGCCCCACCTATAGGATAAGATATCCTATATATAGATAAGAATATGTAGGCAAGAGAGTTTCAAGATAGTCTTAGAGTTATTTCCCAATGGAAAGTTTATGGAGTTCATTAACCTTAGCTTAACCACACATATTTCATGTCAGGTTTTTCTGCAAGTAATGTTGTACATCAGGACAAGTTTAAATTTATTATTTATTTTTGTCAGATTACTATCCTCTCTAGGTAGAATGCCCCGCTGCCAACAACCCTGTTCAGTACTCCGGCTGGTTTACCTAGTCATACCACAAGCCGGTACTTGCTTCCAACAGACATATTCAGTATCCTGGTGGGTTAGCCTCTTAAACCCTCAGAGACTGGCCCTCCATCCTTTAAGATTTTAGTATAACATTGCTTATTCAAGAAGATGGGGGAACAACTCTGAAAACAACTTTTTCTTTCTTTTTTCAATTGGGATGGTATTTATTTTAGAGGATGACTTTCCGTTATATTACTTAGTGATTGTCCCGATGTAGGGGGTACTTAAGCGGATGTGGCCTATCTAAAGATATGGTATAATCAAGCTATTTAGTGTGTAGTGGATGGTACCATTGAGAAAAATAGAAAGGTATCTCTAGGCTCAACTTACTTTCTTCCTTTGTAGTTATTGTGATGTTTCCATGACTAACTGCTAATTAGACCTCCTTGTTACTCTTTGATAAGGACGCTTGACTCACTTACTTGGGTTTCTTGGAAAACTTGTACGAGAGACCTCTAGGCTTGATAGTTATAGTATCACTTCCTTATACAATGGTGAAGAGTTTCAAGAGAAACTACTTTAGAATGCCTTAAAAAAATGAGATTTGTTTGCAAAAATGTGGCTAATTACAGTAAGTCAATATTCATTTGATGCTTTAGTGGACACAAAATTCAAGTATAACAATGTGTTGAAGAAAGATCCTTGAAACTGTGTACTCCTGGTGAAATAAATACTTACAGAAATCTCTAGAGTTGCCTTATTAAAAAAATTCAAAAACTATTTACATTTATACAGTAAGAAATTCATAAAAAATTTCAAGAACAAGGGGGGACTTCCCCATCTACTAAGGCCAATTCCTTGTCAGCTGACATGACCTGTAGAAACTCCTCTCTGGAAATGGGCTTATGATAAAATTTAAGCCAGTGTCCATTTACCACAAAGGAGACTTGTCCATCATCAATTGTTTTAATTTTTACAGCTCCATTTTCATATACAGTGTCTACCTCATAAGGGCCCAACCAACGGGTGGTAAGTTTTCCTTTGAAGGTTTTGAATCAGGAATCAAACAATAGGGCCCAATCACTAGACTAGAAGTGCTTCTTCTTAATAAACTTGCCATGCCACTTTCTTCTCTGGTTTTGGACTAATATCGTCCGTTGGATGGCATCTTGCCTGATTTCATCCAATTCATTCAATTGTAGGGCTCGTTGCTTCTCAGCCTCATCCAGGTTCAATCCTAATTCTGTGGCAATACGGAAGGTCCTTATTTGGAATTATATAGGTAAAAGTACTTGTTTCCCGTACACTATATCATAAGGGGCATGCCCAGTGGTATTTCTCTAGGTAGTCTGGTATGCCCACAAAGCCTCTAGGAGCCTATCAACCCAATCCTAGCGATGTAAATGAATAGTATTGGTCAAGATGGCTTCCAAAAATTTGTTTCTGGATTCTACCTGACCATTGGCTTGTGGGTGGTATGGAGAATATTTATGGTGTTTAATCCCATATTTCTCTGTCATCTCTTTCATTAGCTTGGAAGTGAATTGAGTGCCTTGGTTAGTAACAATTTCACAAGGGACACTGAAGTGGGTAAAGTTGTATTCATAGATGAATTCAAAAACAAACTTCTCTGTAGCCCTAAATAGGGCTTTTGCCTCTACCCATTTGGTGACGTATTTCGTACAAACCAAAATATATCTCTTCCTACGGGACATGGGTGAAATTGTTCCTACAAAGTTGAGGGCCCATTTTTTGAAGGGCTCTATCATAACTTGGGCACACAAAGGCATTTCTTCAGCTGACGTAGGTCTTCCTATCCTCTGGCAACTATCACAACTTCTCACATACTTAGCAACATCTTTGAAAATTCTAGGCCAATAGTAACCCGAATGTAGCACCTTATATGTTGTACGTTTGTGAGAAAAATGGCCACCACTTGGTCCATCATGACAACTGCGTAGTATTTCAGGTACCTCATCCTCTCGGACACATATACGAATAATCAAATCAAGACTTGTGAGAAAAATATCATGACCAACCCAAGAGTAATTAGCACTCTGTGTAATAATTTTCCGCTTTTCATGAGGTGACAAATGAGACGGTAACTTCCTAGTGGCCAGATAGTTTTCCATATCTGCAAACCATGGGGTATTGACAGAAAGGGAAAAGAGGTGCTTGTCTGGGAAAATATCATCTACAGGGATATCATCATCCTCATTTTTTATTCGGGAAAGAAAGTCAGCTACTACATTATCCTTTCCAGGTCGTTCAAGCACAGTGATGTTAAATTCTTGCAATAACAAGAGCCACCTAGTCACTCGGCCATTAGTTATAGGTTTGTTCATGAGGAATCTAATGGCAGAATGATCGATGTGTACAAATACTTCATAACCAGTAATGTAATGACGAAACTTGTTAATAGCATGAACAATGGCCAAGAATTCCTTTTCGGTGACTGTGTACTAGTTCAACTCGGTAGGGGAAAAGTTCTTGCTCACAAAATAAATGGCATAGGATTGTTGGTCCTCTTTCTGCCCTAATACCCCTCCTATTGCGGTGTCAGAGGCATCAATGGATATATGAAATGGGAGAGTCCAATTGGGCCCTCTAAGAACTGGTGCCACAAACAACTTAGCTTTCAGGGTTTCGAAGGCAGTTTGACACTGCTCAGTCTAAACAAAATCAACATCTTTTATCAATAATCCAAACATAGGTGCAACAATCTTTGTAAAATTTTCAATAAACCGCCGGTAATATCCGGCATGTCCAATAAAGATTCTTACCTCTTTCTGATTCTTGGGGGGTGGAAGTCTGATGATGACCTCAAGCTTTGTAGGATCGACTTTTATCCCTTCAGATGAAACATGATATCCTAGAACCACTCCTTCAGTTAACAACATTTTTCATTTTCATAACTTAGAGATAGGTTCATTTTCTGGCATCTGATGAGGACCTTTTCTAAGTTGTCTAAGTCTTCCTGGTAAGTGTTTCCATAGACTGTGAATTCATCCATGTAGTCTTCCACACAATCATGAATAAGATCAACAAATATCCCTAATACTTCTCGTTGAAAAGTGGCAGGAGCATTACACAATCCGAATGGTAAGACCCTATAGGCATAGGTGCCCCAAGGACACGTAAAGGTAGTCTTATCCTGGTCCTTGGGTGCTATAAGAATCTGGTTGTACCCACTGTACCCATCTAAAAAGGAAAAATACTTATTTTCAGACAAGGTATCTATAACTTGGTCAATGAAAGGGAGAGTAAAGTAATATTTCAGAGTGGCCTTGTTGAGTTCCCGAAAATCAACACAAATTGTCCATTTCCTGGTCACTTTCTTTGGAACCACTACAAGTGGGGATACCCACTTACTATCGGAGATGGGATAGATAAATCCGACATCTAACAACTTTTGGATCTCCTCCTTAACTATATATTTAAGTGTTGGGTTCATCCTTCTCTGGGGTTGCCTAATAGGTGTTACTTACCCCTGGGTATATATGTGATGGATGTAGGGGTGTATACCCTTCATGTCAGTGTATTCCCAAGAAAATTCTCTGTTATTTAAAGATATCTACTAACTGTTTATGTTGGTATGCATCTAGCCCGGAGTTTATATGTAAACATTTTACTGGACTAATCTCATAGGGCATAGTGTAAGACATGACAGATTCATCTATCTCATAAATAAAACATGTTGAAGACAAAATGGATGGGTCTAATTTTTCTTTAAATTCTTCCCCAAACATGTATTCAAATTGGGGAAAAGACTATGGAAAATCCACACATGTGATAGCAAAAATAAACTAGTTTAGCACATTTTCTGTTGTGTTCTCCTGAAGTGCCCATGCATGGTCACTTGGCAATACAGGTTCTTCCCAGTCATAATTATTGTATGGACATTCAAGCCACCATAGATTCTCCATAATAGGTTGAGCTGGAGGGTAAATAGTGAGCTTCTATATAGAGAGACCATTCGAGATGGTCATTTATCCTTCTCTACAGCCAATAAATGCATTGGCTATGGCTAGCCAAGGTCTTCCAAAAATGACAGGATGGCCTTTGGAAAGATCCTTTGAATGAATGACAAGAAAATCTATGGGGTACTCCCATGAGGCTAAAGTAACCATGACATCATCTAAAATTCCTTTAGTTATAATCCTAGTCTTATCTGCTAATTCCAAAATGATTAGGGTAGATCGAAGAAGAGGTTGTAACTGTAATTGTTCCAAGGTAGTAGTGGTCATAACATTGATGTCTTCCCCTAGGTATATGAGAGTGTTTCCAATGGAGACCTCATTAATAGTTATAGTCACTACGGGGTTTCCTGGATTCCCATATTTTGCTAGTTTTGGCTGCTTTGATATGTATTCGGAAAGTCCTCCTATCAAGTGTACTGTAGGGGGATCCTTTTGCTTCCTACCTGGCTTCTTGATACACAATTATTTGACTACTTTGCCATAGATTGGAATGTCTTTAATGGCCTGAAGCAGAGGAATCTTGACACAAATATTTTTCAATTCATTCAAAATGTCAAATTTTGGTCGGGTGGTAGGTTTCTCGATTACCAATCGGTCTGGATAAGGAGGGACCTTCATAATTTGTGAAGGTTCATTTTGGGGAAGCTTGGGTTCTTGATTCTTCAGGATAATAACATCTTCCCACCTAGTGTCATCCATGGGTTTTTTGGTGGTTTCTTCTTCTTCTTCTTCCTGGATGACTATGTAAGGTAGCTAGAGAGGTAGTAGGGGGGCCCAGAGGGCCCATAGTGATAATAGTGGAGGTCATTCAATGTCAGGTGGACTAGGTCCACTATATTATTAAATAAGGCCCGCTATGGTAGTTAGATATAATAAATGTAAGAGGACTTCTTAGAAGGTTCTACTTCTAGAAGATTCCTCCTCTAGAATGTTCTTAGGTGATGGTAGCACTATATAAA
>ML816447.1:0-23948 GCA_009831015.1 Picea engelmannii
CAGTAGATATAGACTACTGTGGTGGATATGTTCCACTATTCGTGAGGCAGATATTCTTTCAGAGCTCACAGATGTGAGTGAAAGATTGGCCCAAATAATTCAGTATATATCATAACATTGTTTCTATGCAGGTTGCTATCAGAGGTTTGTTATGAAGACTGTATGACAATAGATGAGGACTACTGTGGTGGATATGTTCCACTGTTCGCAACCATATGTTGCTAAGCAAGTACTTGTGTGTTACTTGGTGTGGTAGTGAACCATTGGATTGTAGTTATGTACTACTATGGATAGATACAGTTGTGTTCTATTTCTGTTCTAACTGCCTTGAAGACTATCAATACTTTATTAATCACCATCCAGATGAATGATGAACAGAGATTTTCTAGATGGAAACTGGTTTAGAGCATTTACTCTAGATTATAAGAGTGGCTCTTGTATCACTCTATGGTGTGAGTGACTTATCCAACATCATGTCTAATTACTCGGATGAAGTATGGTTTCAAGAGATGATGCAGCTGATGGTGATGGTGATGCTCATGATCTAGTCATGAGATAGTCTAGACGACTATATTGATGCTACTAGGTAAATGGTATATTTTTGTGCTTAAGACCATTACCTATAATACCTCCCTAGCTAGGAGGGAGTGTTAATATTATGGTAGCTGCGGGAGGTATTTACCTCCATGTGTGAACCTGACGAGAATAGAAGACTCCGGAAAGCAAGAGAAAACCCTAATGAGTTAGTTAATAACCCTAGAAGTCTTGTCGGCTCAAGAAGATAATTTATATTAGGTTATTAGCCTCCAAGAGAAGAAGTCGGCTAGAAATAATAATAATATACTGAACAGACACATATCCAGAAGGAGAAGTCGGTCCCAACAAATCTGGCAGAACCAGTATAAATACAGGGCTCCAGTTCTCATTTGACAGCATCTCAGAATTGCAGTTCCCAGTTGGTGGGCACTGAAGTTGCCAGTTTGGTGCGCACATGTGGAGGAGGGTTGTAGGTGCAGCTGCAGCAGCAACTAGTTTTCAGTATTGGCTTGGACTATCTCTTGGCTAGGGTTTGGACTATCTGATCAGCTATTGTTGGTGCGTTATCCTTGGAGGAAGATGCGCTACACCTTATTGGGCTATCTAGCCTAGGGTTTGCTTCCGGAGTAATTCCCAGTCAAGGTTAAGGTGCTCGAAGGGTGACTTCGGCCTATGGTTGGGTGACGAGGGTATCGTCAATGGTAAAACGAGCACACAATCTTCTATATTCTAACACGATAAAGTACAAAGAATAATCTTCAAGAGACAGAGAGACTAAAGCGCTCTTCTCCTAACATCTCTAAGCAAAAGATGATCAAGATGATGCAAATCAAGGTACTCTCTTCTGTCTCTCTACATATGAGAAGTAAGGGAGGCCAACAATACAAAAGTGGCCCTTAACCCTCACAAGCAATCCACTATAAACAAGTAGGCTCACACATGTGAAATGCTCCTCCTACAAGTGACATATGTCAAGCTTTGAGGTGATGATGATCCACAAGCAAGGCTCCAAGGCAAGAGTTCACCTCATCCAAGCTCCAATGCTCCTCCAAGGGCTCCAATGCTCCAACGCCTCACCAAGTCCATGTGCAATATTGTTGAAGTTTTGCAACTTAGGGCAATCATTCTCCATAAGCAAATACAAAGAAACCATTACAAAAGACCTTGGAATGCACCAGAAAGAAATAGAAGACAAGAAGATCAAGTCGGCTCCATTGAAGTATTGAAGAAACACTTGTAAAAGCAACAAAAGAAATAAAATAAAGTTAAAGGACAAAAATGACAAGTTGGTCCTGCCAGTAAAATAAGGTGACTTGACTATAAATAAAGGCTGGATTATTTCATTATTACACATCTGATCAACTCTCTTCTTCTAGTGTGCATTGCCTAGTTGCTTCGTGCTAGTTGTCAGTTGCAGTTGTAGTTGCCAGTTGTGCCAATTTTGTGGTGCACTATCTTGTTCTAGTGATGCGCCATACTTGAGGGATCTTCCTCACACTAGGGCACAACTTTCTATGTGCTTGGAACTCTTCATTTGTTTGGTGATGTATTCATGAACTTGGATTAAATTTATTTTAGAGAAAAGTTCGCTGGGTTTTTCTCCCGAGTTCAGGTTTTCCTAGGATAAATCTTGTGTCTATTGTGCATGGCTATTTCTCTGTGATTCTGTTATTTCTGTTGCAGTTTTATTTCCGTTGTAATTTTCAGTGCATAATTAATCTATCATAATAGAGGCATTAAAATCTGTTTGAAATCATAAGGTAATAATTATCAAATTCGGAAATTAGAAAAATCAACATGGTTTCAGAGTAGGTTACCTTCAGAACAGTCTAATGACTAGCAGGAAGATCGTGAGCAAAAATGGAAGGCCACATTGTTGAGATTTGCCGCTGCACATGAAATTTGCTGCTGCACAATTTTTTTTGTCAAGCTCGTTGAATACCTATTATAAAGTTGTTGGGACTAATTCCACCACATATCAACTCGCCTTGCTCCAATGCATTTATGGCACCTCTCAGATTTTAATTTGGTGAAAGTTGAAATTTCAGCCCAAACTCACTATGACAATTGCATCAAACATTTTATAAAAATCCCTGAGCAAATTATTGGGCTGAGTTGCAAAGAATTTTAGGATAGACCAACTCGCCTTGCCCTAGCACACCTACTGCACTCCTCAGATTAACAATTCGTCGAAGTTAAAATTTTAGGGTTTTCATGCTTATTGACATTTTTCCTGACATTAAACCTTCTGATTCAAATTTTAGACTTCTTCTCTTTGAGATGATGTAGTGTCTCAGATTAGAAGACAAGCTGGATGGTGCTACAAATTTCAGAGGTATGCACTTGTATATAAGTTATATCATGAGGGTGTTTGCAGGAAATGCACACTTGGCAAAAGGACATTTGTCTAAGCAGTGACAGTAGATCCAAAGGGATCTTAGATCTAGTGCACTCAGAGGAAGCCCAAGAGTTGGAGGCAACAGTGGTGATGTCTCCTACAATATTTGACAACTCGAAATCAAATGGGACAACAATAACAAGACTCCAGGTTGGCATATCAGGTTTGATATTTTATATTGCTGCATCTTAAGTAAATGCTGTAATTGGGACAACAATCTTTAAAGGTCTATTACTGCTGAGTATTTTTGTTATCAAATGTTTAGTAACACTTGAATATTGATGGTACAATGATCATTATGTAAATGCTCACTGTTCAGTACTAATGATGCACTTATTTACAAGATGAAATTGATCTCTTCTAGGAGATGTTCTTAGTTGTTGTCTTTGTCCCGTGCAGGTTATCGCAGAGGAATGATTGGTGACAACACTAGAGAAGTGTTGTTCTTGTTCTTACTCTTGTTTTTGTTTTGGGCAAGTTACCATGGAGGAATAAATGGTCACAACACTAGAAAAGTGTTGTTCTTGTTCTTGTTCCAGGTAGGTCACAGGTGATAGCTTCGAGAAAGAGCTATAGTGACGGTTGTACTTGCTCTTGTTCTTGTCCTTGTTTCGAGCAGGTCACAAGTGATAGCTTTGAGAGGGAGCTATAGTGACGGTTACATGAGCAACAGATTAGATGGTCTCTAGTTTGAGACATGGAGCAGACTATCCAAACAAGAAGTTGTATACATGACAGTATACATCCATATACCGAAGGAGAAGAGGACGAAGTTAGAACCTTCTGAAAAGAAGGGTACCTTGTGGGATATAAAGTGTCTCATATGGAGATTGATAGTGAGGAGCAGGAGGCTCTGAAGGATGATTGTACAAATCCCTCTAGTCCAATTGTTCTTCCTTCAAACTATCAGGAGCCAACAAGGCTAGTGGATCTACCTAGAGATGTTGTAGTGACTAGGAAGAGGCCAACTTGGCTTTGTGACACTTGGTAGGATGCAAAGGGGCATGAAGCTCCCCGTGGTACCTTTAAGGAGAGAAAATGACCTCAAAGTTTCTCTAGTTACATATAGTCACAATTATGAGGAGCAGGTGGCTCCACCATTGGTGAGGGAGATGGCCCCACCAAGTACTTACTCAGAAGGAGCCAAGAGTTCAGAGGGATTCAGCCCTCAGGATCCAGTAAGGAGGAGCAGCCTCCTAGGACAATTCATAGGATATCAGACTTCAGAGGAGGTCAGCAGGTGCAGAGGGAGCAGATGGCTTCGGAAATCGTAGAAACTCGGAGGGAGTCAAGTTCCAAAGGGAGGATGTAGACTCAGAGTGAGCCTGATCTCAGAGAGAGTTAGTTGGCTCAAAGGGAGAGTCGATCATTCAGATGGAGTTCCCCCTCATATTCAAGTGGGAGAGAGAGACATCTTCTAGGACTGACAGACAAGTGTCATGAGTTGAGAAGGCCTATAGGAGATGTGAGATCTCCTGGGAGGATACACTTGTTTCAGTAGACTTTGCTACAATGATAGAGGAGGCAGCCAGTCAGGAGGACTGGGATATGGATTTTGTCTCAGTCATAGAGGGAGCAACCAGTGAGGCAGACTGGACAACATGGCCTCAGAGTTCGAGATGGAGGATCTTGGCCAGATGTACTATTTCTTGGGATTGGAGGTGAAACAAAGATCATATAAGATCTTCCTCAATCAGGGAATATCGATGAGGTTCGATATGATGGACTGCAAGTCCATGGCTACACCTTTGGAGACAAATTTGAATAAGTTGAGTGATTCTACTTCAGATTCAGATTTGGTGGATCCCACGATGTACAAGCAGTTGATTAGATCCTTGATGTACCTGGTTAACACCAGGCCATATACTTGCTTTACACCTTGAGCCAGTTTATGGTAGAGCCAAGACACTGCCATTGAGTTGCAGCAAAGCATGTGTTGAGATACCAACATGGTACAGTTGGATATGGCCTCAGATATGTCTCATGTGGTGAAGTGAGGCTGCATGGATATACAGATTCCGATTGGGTAGGGAGTGCAGTAGACAGACTGAGCACCTTGGGGTGCTGCTTCAGCTTGGGATCAGTTACGATTTCAGGGAAGCAGGTTTTTGTAGCACTCAATACAGTAGAGACAGAGTATATCGCAGTCAATGTCACAAGTCACGATGCAGTAGCTTCTTGCAGGACTTCTGAGAAATGATGCAGAAGGGAGCAGTGAAGCTCCAATACATATCCACAAATGAGCAGATAACGGGCATTCTCACCAAGCCTCAGTCTAGAGTGAGGTTTGTTTACTTTAGGGACAAGCTTGGTGTGATGTAGAATGTCTCCCTTGTTGAGAGGGAGTGTTGATGATTTGCAACATCGAGCAGGTGTTCATAGGGGTGTACCTGTGGCCTAGGCGTAGTCTTCGAAGGACAAAAGACTCGAGGTGATGTTGTTTCTCTAGGAGGAAGCATCGTGTGTCATTCTCCCATGATTGGTGGTTTAACCAGTGGAGAATGACATATTCACTTACAGGGGTTTACCTGTAAGTGACACTCACTCACAAGGATGTACTTGTGGAGGTGAGTGGCCTAGGCGTAGTCTTCAAGATAGAAGACTAGAGGTGCTAGTATTCCTCCAGTGTGTGGTTGCATCGGGTGTCATTCTCCCAGGGTTGGTGGTTTAACCAGTGGAGAATGACAGATTCACTTACAGGGGTTTACCTGTAAGTGACACTCACTCACAAGGGTGCACTTGTGGTGGTGAGTGGCCCTGATAAACATTGGGTGGACCTTCTCCTAGATTGGGTTGCAGACCAATGGAGATAGGATACATTTATCACAAGGGTGTACTTGTGGTAAATGGGCCCAAGCGTATTCCTTACTTACATGGGTTTACTTGTGGACTCAAGGTGCTTGAGGTGCTTCCACGTGTCAGATAAGATCGGATGTCACTCTCTCGGGATTGGTCGTTTAACCAGTGGAGAATGGGAGATTCACTCATAGGGGTTTACTTGTGGTGACATTCACTAACAAGGGTGTACTTGTGGAAGTGAATGGTCCAGGTGTGGTCTTCATTAAGACTCGAGGTGCTAGGCATATTTCTATGGAGATGGATCATCAACATGGTTCATGTAGAAAATTTTCTATGACAAAAGAAATCCAAGTATAGAGAATGTCTCCCTTGTTGAGAGGGAGTGTTGAAGTTTTGCAACTTCGGGCAGTCATTCTCCATAAGAAAATACAAAGAAACCATTATAGAAAACCCTGGAATGCATTAGAAAGAAATAGAAGACAAGAAGATCAAGTCGGCTCCATTGAAGCATTGAAGAAACACTTGTAAAATCAACAAAAGAAATAAAATAAAGTTAAAGGACAAAAATGACAAGTCGACCTTGCCAGTAAAATAAGGTGACTTGACTAGTATAAATAAAGGTTGGATTATTTCATTATTACACATCTTATCAACTCTCTTCTTCTAGTGTGCATTGCCTAGTTGCTTCGTGCTAGTTGTTAGTTGCAGTTGCAGTTGCCAGTTGCCAATTGTGCCAGTTCTGTGGTGTGCTATCTTGTTCTAGTAATGCGCCATACTTGAGGGATCTTCCTCACACTAGGGCACAACTTTCTATGTGCTTGGAACTCTTCATTTGTTTGGTGATGTATTCATGAACTTGGATTGAATTTCTTCTAGAGAAAAGTTCGTTGGGTTTTTCTCCGGAGTTCAGGTTTTCCCAGGATAAATCTTGTGTTTATTGTGCATGACTATTTCTCTGTGATTCTGTTATTTCTACTGCAGTTTTATTTCAATTGTAATTTTCGGCCTGTAATTAATCTATGATAATAGTGGCATTTAAATTTGTTGGAAATCATAAGGTAATAATTATCAAATCTGGAAATTAGAAAAGTCAACTTGGTATCAGAATAGATTGCCTTCAGAACAGTCTAATCACTGGAAGGAAGATCATGAGCAAAAAATGGATGGCCACATTGTTGAGATTTTCCGTTGCGCATGAAATTTACCGCTGCACATGCAATTTGCAGATGCACAATTTTTTTTGTCAAGCTCGTTGAGAACTTATTATAAAGTCGTTGGGACAAATTCCACCACAAATCAACTCGCCTTGCTCTAGCACATTTACTGCACCTCTCATATTGTAATTTGGTGAAAGTTGAAATTTTAGCCCAACTCACTACGACAGTTCCAACAACATTTTGTAAAGCTGAAGAATTTTTGCATAGAACAACTCGCCTTGCCCTAGCGCACCTACTGCACTCCTCAGATTAACAATCTGTCAAAGTTAAAATTTTAGGGTTTTCAGGGTTATTGACGTATTTTCTCGACATTGAACCTTCTGATTCAGATTTCTGACTTCTTCTTGTTGAGATGATGTACTGTCTCAGATTAGAAGACAAGTTGGATGGTGCTACAAATTTCATAGGTATGCACTTGTATATAAGTTATATCATGAGGGTGTTTGCAGGAGATGTACACTTGGGAAAAGGGCATTTGTCCAAGCAGTGATAGTAGATCCAACGAGATCTTAGATCTAGTGCACTTAGAGGAAGCCCAAGAGTTGGAGGCAACAGTGGTGATGTCTCCTATAGTGGTGATGTCCCATTTGATGTCTTGAAATCAAATGGGACAACAACAACACGACTCCAGGTTTGCATATCATGCAAGTCGCAAGGCTCAAGTGATAGCTCTGAGAGGAAGCTATAGTGATGGTTGTAGGAGACAACATATTAGATGGTCTCTAGTTTGAGACATGGAGCAGACTATCAATGAAGGGAAGGAACATAGCGAACAATACAAAAGTGGGCCTTAACCCTCCAATAAACAAGTAGGCTCACACATGTGAAGTGTTGCTCCTACCAGTGACATATGTCAAGCTTTAAGGTGATGATGATCCACAAGCAAAGATCCAAGACAAGAGTTCACCTCATCCAAGCTCTAATGCTCCTCCAAGGGCTCCAATGCTCCAACGCCTCATCAAGTCCATGTGCAATATTTGGGTCCAACCACCTACATGTCCAGTCCTTCAACCCAAGCTAGCATAAGTCAAGTACAAACCTCCATCTAAGCTATTCAAGTAACCCCATGCTATCTAGGGCCCAACGCCCTTCTCTGGAATGCCAAATCCTCCTCCAATGCAAGGCTTTCTCCAAGCAAGCAACCTCTTCCATGTGGCCAATGTGTAGAATGTCACTAGTTTGTCTAAAGATCTCTAATGCTCCAAGGAAGATTATCAATCACGCATCCATATGATTTCTAGCAACCAATGAGTAAGCCACCTCTAATGTGCAAATCCATCACGAATCAATCAAGGGCTAAACATACACCATGCACCCCACATCTCATGAAGCACCCGCAAACATGGTGTAGATGGAGGGAGCGAACTTGTAATTGGCCGAAGGGGATTTTGTGGCTATGCATGTTTAGGTGCCAAATGTAGTTAGGGAAACCAATGAGATCGTCTAACACCTACATGAAATGCTCATAATAAAAGGCCATGGCAGGGCCAAGAGTCTTGGGGGGAGACCCAAATACTCTGAAGGCACACTTGATAGATGTCATCCCTAATTATTTTGTTTATCTCTCCGTTAGTGGGAAGGAGACGACTGAGGGATTTCAAAGAGTATTTGAAGGAAGGAGTATACTCTATACAAATAAGAATTGCTTGGAAAAATGAAGTGGCCTTTGAGAATTAGCTTTGTTTGTGTCCGGAATGGGTAGTCTCCTTGGTAGAGAAAATAATGAGATAGGGATATCTAACTTGACCAGAAGCAAAGTCCCCTAGAGTATGGGTAGTCTCCTTGGAAGAGCAAATAATAAGATAGGGATTTCTATCTTGTCTAGAAGCAAAGTCCCCTAGAGTATGGATCTTGTGGAGGAAGAAAACAAGTATAAAAATGTTCTCCAAGTGTAAAGGATGAGCGCCAAACTTAGCTTGGACAATGGATTGTGGGACCGTCTCTTTGCAATGGATGATACGTTGGAGCATGATATGCTACACCCTCTCAACATGTGCCCAATAAACAAAGGGAAGATACAGAGCCCAAACCCATCGCTACATAAAGAACTATATGTTTGTTGATGGTACATGTTGCCGCCTTATACACACTTGGGGTATTGTGGAAGTAACCTTCAATCCACTTGGTGTGTCCTTGGGGGCAAGTTTTGAGTCAAGGTGCTGTCACCTGATCTTCAACTCCTCCGTCTAGGCCAACTCCTAGCGAAGCCAAGGGGGGTAGTCCATGAAAATTTTCGAGGGAGTATGATGCAGGAGCATCGCAAGAGCGTGCAAGCATAGCCAGCAGGGAGACAACGCGAAGATAAGAGACAATTGGAAAAGCACCGAGCACATTTTTTGAAAATGTTTTGAAATATTAATGAAGTCATTAAGTGGAGGCATGCTTGTATTATTGTAAAAGGACCTTGACCGATCCGCTTTCGTCCATAGTAGATAGGAGCCTTTATGTGTAATAAATGTAGGTAGATAGAATTTAATGCTTAGATTAGACAGTTTAGAGCGCAAGAGGGAAACGGGATATAGACACCCTCATTGTATAGTTGTATTATTAGTGTGAAGATTGAGCATAGAGAAAAAGAGAAGCAGAGAACTGTGTAGAAGAATTTCCATGTACAGAAGTTCTGGATTAATACAAAAAGCTTTGATTTAGATTCATGGTGTTGTGATATTCTCTGTGTATGCATTGTTGAATGTTATGCTCATGGATGTTTACTTTCTGTTATACATTTGCTTTATATGCTGTGTATATGATTTCATGCTTTGTGTTTGAAGTCTGAGAGAAAGTAAGGAATGAGTTTCAATTGTTTCTCTATCTGAGCAAGAGTTCTTGCAAGGAGTGCAGTGAAGTTGTCCGCAAGGAGTGCGTTGACAAGAGTTCAGAGTTTTATCTCTGAAGGCTCAGGAGGGTTAACAATTGTTCTCATTCTCGCAGAAGTGCAAGTTGGGCACGTGAGTCGTGCAAGGCATGCGTAGGCTGAGTAAAGTCTCGGAGTTTGCGAACCTGAGAGATTGTTGAAGGACTACTGCTGTAGGGAGTGCGCATAGTCGAAGGACTTCAATTCTTTGAAGTAATTGAAGGATTTGCCGCAAGGAGTGCGGGCATGAGTCTTCTTTAAGACTCGGAGTTGGAGAAAGCTCAGGAGGGATAGAGTCTTCGCAGTTGTTGAAGAAAAGCACAGAAGGTTGATGCCTTGAGGTGTTGAAAGGAGGCGTCACAAGGTTGTGATGCAGGCGGTTAAGTTCTGAGGCAAACCACTTTATCAAATTTGCAGAAGTTCTCAGAAGGGAGAACGGACGGTCGAAATTCTCCGTGGAGAATTCGTGAAATCTCGCGGGACGTTAGATCTCGCAGAGGAGCAAGGAGGTTACGGTGGTCGTTTTCTGCAAGCGGAAACTCAGGAGGGAGAGGACCGTAGATTCACGCCAACGAGGACCGTTGGATCTACTCGCGAAATTCCAGTTCGGGGTTTCATGGGTTGAAAGACTGAAGCTTTGACGTTTGGATTCGTGAAATTGCGAAGTCCGAAACCCCGACAAGGCGAGAAGTTTCGTAGTGGGGCCCAGTACTTGGACACGTGCCAGAGTCCAAGCATTTCGACGTTTCGGGGTTTCGTGAGCAGGAGAACCGAAGGCCTTGTAGCGAGATTCGCGAAGTCGCGAAAGGCAAAGTCCCGAAGGGGCGAAGAAACTTGTGTGTGGGGCCAGCTATCAGTGACGTGTATCGGGATTCAGCGTTTCGGAGGATAGAAGGTTGAGACTTCTGTTCCAGAAGTCTCGAAGTCGCGAGTCGCGATAATGTTACTGATGAGTTCGGGATCTCGGCACTTCGGGTGTCGGGGATACCAAGGAGGCATTGCTTGAGGAGCGAAATTGCGAAGTGCGAAGATAACACGAGGGACACGTGGTAGAATCGCGAGGTGGGCTCGTGGAAGAGATGAGTGGACGCATGTCGTCTGTTGAAAGAAGTCAATACCCCGTTGACCTCTTGTGTCTCGGGGATTCGCGAGAGAAGAACCGGGAGTTCGACATCGAAACTCACGAAGCGGCGAGAAGCGAAAAGTGCTAGAGTTAGGCCTAGCTGGTGGTCACGCGTAGAGGGCGCTGACAAGAGAAGGAGCGTGCCCGTATCGACATTTCGAGTATCGTGAGTTTTGGGAGCAAGAGTTGGGAGTTTCGACTCACGAACTCGCGAATGGCGAGTTGTGACAAGCACTTAGGCAAATTGGGAGTTCGGGTCTTGGAAAGTGAAGAGTTGAAGATTTGGGAGGAGAAGTCGCGAACTCCGAGGTTCCGAAATCGTGAGAAACACGACCACATCGTTTGGTCAAAAGGAGGCGGGAATTGAGGCTTCATGTTCGATCGCGTGAGCTCAATTCGTAAGGACCTGTGGAGAAGCATCATTTTGTGTTTGTTGGATTCCCCGAAGAGGAATCGAAGAGTCAATCCGACTCAAGGAGAGGAAGTAGAGCGATCCTGTAGCGGATTGTCGACCTGAGGGCCGATAGGGTCGGCGTTTGCGTCAGGAAGCTAGGTCCCGAGAGGGCCCACCTTATTTCACATATTACCCTTAGGCTTTTTTCCGTGCATTGAGATAACAACTTCCGAGATTTCCCTAATTAAACTACAAACAAGGTTTATTGAGTTTGCAAGACTGAAAGAAATAAACTTTGTAAAAAACTGAAAGATATGCTTTGCAAGAAAATTGAAAAGTTGAACTTGCAAGAGTTATTGCTGGTAGCGGGAAATAAACTCTAAATTAAACATGCATAAAGATTGAAAATACTTTTTTAAACATGCATGTGAAATGTTAGTGTTATGTGTGTTAGATTTGCTTAACTTGTATGTGTGTTTGAGATCAAAAGATTAAACATGCATCAACAGAAAGAAAGCCAAACCACGAAACACATATCCCTCTAATGGAGATGGAGAAACTGGGCTCAAAAGGGCCCGCTTTTATGAAACCTATTACAATGAGAACTAAGTTCTCTTTGAGCTTAACTTTAGAAACTTGGATCCTTATAAGTTTTGGATCTTATGATTTACAAGAAAAATAGGAGAAAAACTTATTTGATGAAGTAGGAAGCCCCCCGGATGCTCCGAAAGCCTTGATTTCACCAAAATTGACGGAATCTCCCCTTGCATTTGGATGGACCTGCTAAAAACCAGCAAGCAAAATTGATTAAAAGATGATAAAAAACAATTTAAAAGACATTCAAACTTGGAAAAATTATTCAAAATTTTACGAAATTTTTCCAAGGCAAAAAGACAATTTTTAGAGACTTTTCGACACTTTTAAAGAACCTAAACTGAGCTCTTTTAGTTGTTTTTGTTTGCTGTCCTAAAACGGAAAGCATAGGACAACTAACTAGCTTGATTTAAAAAACAAAACAAAACAATTATCTAAGTTAAGATTTAGATAAAAATAACTTAGAAAATTGCAAGAAAAATAGCTTAGATCTACTCATTTAGTTAGAAAGAATTGCAACTAGATCTAGAAAATTAAAGCATGGAGCATTGGATATTCAAGTTAAACTTTTAAAACAGATCTAAACAACATGCAACCAAAGAAATTGAAAGAGAGAAGAATTTTTATGAATTTTTTGGAGTTTTTTGCTTGAGCATGAAACACTTGGGCTATGGGATCCCTTTGATGTGAGGAAGAGGGAGAATATCTTCTTTTCGAACTTCTTGGACAAAGAACGGATGCAACCTAGCTCCTTTGCCTCTCCAAGAACAAGTTCCTGCATGGAACACAAAATACCTGCAAATACTTGTATACTTGGTGTTTCCTACACAAAAAACCTTAATAGCACATTAGTTTAAACCAAAACAAAAATGCAATGAAGTATTCAACATAGATAAACAAGTGGATTAAACAGTAAGTAAACTAAATAACCCACTCCAATTAGATAATAGTATCCCTATGATCAGCCAAGTAAACAATAAACAAATGCAGTATATCAATGTAACATCACCTCATATAAGTCCAACATTCATCCACACATAAACACCACACACCATAGATGAGCTCCAAAATCTTTTATTATTCCAATAGCATGAGAAAATTACAACAATGATATACAAGTTTACCCAAACTTCAACCTCACAATGGAGGAGGGGTAGCCTCGCTTAAGTAGCAAAAGTGGTGACAACTCCAAAGAGGGATGCACAAGTCTAAGAGGAGATGCGCATGGGTAAAGGGGAGTGGCACACTCGTGGATAGGGAGATGTGTGGAGTGGATAGGTAGTGGAGTAGGGTGATGGGGGAGTGTAGTGGAGTGGTGTAGGAGTGTGTGGGAGTGAAGTGAGGACGGGTGGGAGTGAGTGGGAGTGTGAGGGTGAGTTAGTGGCTTTGAAATGTGCACCCCTCCTGAAGAATGCACGAACTGTGTAAGTGGGGTCGAGTCCCTTCATTGGGATCTCCTCCACGTCCATGTCATCCTCAGTGAAGTCGCTTACCCTTTGCTTAACTTGCCTAGGCCCTCAGTCAACTGAGGGCAAAGAAAAAACATGTTTCTGACATGTTTCCCAGTTTGCCTAAAAAATATGGATTTAATTAAATTACCCCTTTTCCGTATTTTTCGAGTAATTTTCATTTTTTTGTAAAAATAATCACTTTTTTGTCTTGAGAGAAGGGAAATAGGGGCTTACATAATACTTTGGACTGGAAAACGATCATAAATGTGGCATCTGATGATGTTTGATGCCATACTTTTACAACTTATTGCTTTACAATTAAAAAATTCCATTTTTGCGGGAGTTTTACTTTTTTACTAAAACATAAAAAAAACCTATCAAATCTGGCTGCAATTTCCATATGACTCAATTAAGATGACCTAGTATGAGCTCATATACATTCAGTCACTAGGCATTGGTTATACCATGCCAAGGCCTAACCACCAACACATACTCCAGCTCTGGAGTCAGTCTCTTGAGTGAAAAACTTAGAAATTATTAATCACCCACAAAGGCAAGCAAAAGATAATTAACAAGTGAGAAAAAACACTCTAGAGTACATGCTCGTACCTAGGTCTTAGGTGGCCAATAACCTTTTACAATATCTCATACTTAGGTCATTTATTACAATGGTGGAAATGCGGAAAAAAATGGTTGTTTGGAAGACCGTTTGAACACTGAACTTTGTCGTATGAGTATTGACTGCTCAATCTTTGGCGTCTCATCAGGAAATCTAGCTTGTGCAAACTGGTGGATAACATAAGCTCCATATGGGGATGTGTGCTTGATCTTTTCATAGAATAGGAGAGCATGCGAGAATTCAGAATCCGTGACCTACATCACAAATGTCTCGCTAAAAACAACATAAGTAACATATATATGAAGACCAAGTGTAAATTGAAATTGCACAATTATTATACATGTAAATGCAAAATCTAATACAAAATGAATATGAACTAATATACGTAAAATATAAAAAGAAGAAAGTGAACATAAATGAAAATTAAAATGCGGAGGAAAGGGTTAGAGATACGTTACAAAGGATGCCCCATGGCATCAAACAACATTATTGAAGAAAACTTGAAAAATTGTCTGCTCACTGGTAGTTTTGATCTTCTCATTATCCAATTGGCTGAAGTGGAAAACATATGTAACAACCATGTCATGGATGAAATAAGACCTCATATGTTTGAAGAATCCCTGTCTGGGATGACTCGTTGAAGATCCTTTTCCAAGTTTTATTAACTTGGCCCTTTTCTTGGGATCAGAGCACCCAAGAAACATGTGCATTTCTTTATTCAACCAAACATTGAAGTTTGGCAAACCTTGTAAAGTTTTGATGAATCTCTGCAATGGACTATCATGGTGGAAGTCCAACCATTGCTCATAATGATCTGTCATTGATAGATTGGAGTTGTCTTCCATTTTCTCATTATCTATTATTAAGTCATCTGACGACTGAGAGATTGGAACTGGAACTGTCAAGACACCTGCTTCACTGATCATTTCAGGTTCATCATAACTGTCGAAGATCTTCTACGAGGAGATGGATTCCTCGGGAGGAGGGCGGGGATCCGAATTATTTGGATACTCAATCATTTCAAACTCAAAATCCTTTGTTTCCTCATGACTAGTTAATGACTCATCTATAAGCTCTTCCGGAATTTCCAGGTGAAATTCTCTTTCTTGTTCACTGTGAAGCTTTAGCTCTATAGGGTTTGAACACTTAATACAAGCTTCTGCCTTTGCAAGGCGAGCTTCCATGGCCTTTAACTCCTTTGCATAGATAAATTCTATGGCCTGAATGACTTGTTTAAACTTCCGATTGGAATCTGGTGAAGCATCATTCTTAACATCTGAATTGACTGTTTTTATATTTGGAGGTTTCTTCTCCTTCCATTTTTCCATAAAAGCATCAATCAACTTGTTGACCGCTTATTCAACTAGGGGGTCAATTCCATGTACCATAAAGATATGCATCATCAGATGCAAACAAGTTAGAGACTTTTTGGTTCTACAGGGCATTTTTTGCCTCCAAGATGCATTTTTGTAAATGAAATTTCCACTCCCTCGTGGGATAATAATGTAATAGGTTTGTATGGATCATAGTTAGGTCAGTTACCTTAGGATTTCTTCATTAGGAGAGTTCCTTTCACTGAGTGTTTTTTATCCTTAGGTTATTGATTTGGCCTAACCGGCCTTATTAATTTCCCTTGAGTTTTTCACTCCCACTATTAATAAATCTTCCAAAGTGGTGAAAGGTGTTTTAATGAAGTCATCCTCTGGTAGCTAGTGTTTTGGAATGATGTAAATGACCATGTAAGACAACTCAAAAACTTTTGCGGAATTCCGTAGAGTCTAGATAGGTTTTTTTTAATTAATTAAAATTTCCTAAGGTTGGGAATTTAATTAATTAATTAATTTTTGATAAATATTGTAAAAAGTAGGTCCCTGGGTTTTTGATAGGGGTATTTGTGCTCAAAAGAAATGGAATGAGACCCCCTACACCCTTGGACCAAGCTTCAGCTCAGTCAGACAGGTTTTGCTAGGTGTTTGTCCACATAGGAGTCTTAGTTAGATAAAAACAATTTTAATTGCTAACCCATAACATGGGAAAAATGTCAATTTTGTAATTATGAGCAAACGGAGTAAAGTAAAGTTGGATAACGATGAGAGACATATCCTAACCTACCCAACCCCTTTCCTAACCTTTACACACCCCCCCACACTCATTTCTCACTTATACCCTCATGCCCCTCCTTGGGAAATGCACCTTCTTCCCAAGTGAAAGTTAGCAATTTGAGTTCACTCAAGTTGTGGGCCCCTCCCTCATGAGGAGTGCCCTTCCTTGTCTCCCACGTCCCACATGGCATGTTGCCAACACACTCCAACACACATCACCAATAAAGCTCACGCCCCTCATGGGGATTTGCGCCCCCATCTCTTGGGAAAAATGGAAACATCACTCAAAAAGGTGGAGACTTGCTTTAAGGCAAGTCGTGGCCCCCTCTCTTGACCAATGCGCCCCTCCTAGCTCACTCCACCTCACTCCAACCTTCCATTCTTTGCAAAACCTAAAATCCATGCACCCTCCTTGACTTGAGTTCATCTTGAGCTTGAATTTTGACATTTGTCAAAGATCCAAGAAGGGTCTCTTTGCCTCTCAAGCTATAAATGAGACCCTTCCCTCATTCATTCTTCACCATTCTTCAGAGTATTGTTATGCTACCATTTTCTTATCACCTCTCTCTCTCCCTCTCTCTCATTATTGTTCATCTTGCTTCATTTCGATTGTTCTTGAAGAGCTTGGAGCAACTTTATTGCTACAACCTCTTCCCTTGGTAATAAAAGAAGTGCTTTGGAGGAATTGTGGAGTTCAAGACTTTGTCTAGATGTTCCATGCTATTATGAGGTGATATTGTTATTGTTTTGAATATTTATGTGGAATTCTGAATATTTGCTTGGGTAAATTTGGTTTACTTGGCTAAGTCTAGCAATAGTATTGTTGCTGGCTTATATGTTTTGCATGTGTCTACAATATAAACTTTGTTGTATTATTGATGCATGCTATACATTATCTATTCGTTTTCTCACATTCTATTCAAGATTTGCAGATCATCTCAAGAGCATTGTTGGGATAGATTTGAGCAAAAATCTACCTTCATTGTTCAACTAAACTTCATGAGATTTTCCCATTTACCTTTATGTTCTTATCATATTCAGATTTTGGTTGCTAACTCACTTATATAGGTCATTTCAATAATTTATAATTATGTTTTTTATATGTGGGAAATTTCTGTTGCAAAACATAAATTTTCTTAACGTTTTGTGAGTGTGTTGCAGCGTTTTCAGCAAGCAATAACTCGCTGATTTTTGCAGGTTCTCGCCAGGTCAAGGGTGCATGTTGCTCGTTTTCAGTCACAACACTCCTCCAAAGATCCTCTTTCAAAGTGGTAACAAAATCCTTTCTTTCTCTTTCTATCTAAAACATTGTAAACAAGCCCAAATGAGGGTCCCCAAGAGGCTTGCCTTCTCTTTCATTTCAGTGTTAGCTTAGTTTCTTTTTCTGTTTTTATTTTATAGCTTAGCTAGTTTATTTGTGGATATCTTACATGCATGCTAATGGTTAAAATTATCTAGAGTAGATCTCACACAACAAATGCTAGTTTAGGCCCGTGGAGGCATAAGTTAAATCTTTTGCTTTTCGTTATTTCTTGCATGCAAACTATCTTTCCGTAAGCTTGGATCTTTAACATTTGCATGCAAACATGGGTATCCTAAAAGAGTAAATCTATCTTTTCATTTCTGTAAGTTATTTCAAGTTCTTTACGCTTTACATGCAATAGTTTTGGGCCCATTTGACATTTTTTGGACAAGCATAACTCACTGCAATACATTCAAATACTTTAAAATACTTAGCTCATAGATTTAACAACTCACTAGACTTAATAGGACACCATTACCAACCATCTTCGCCATTTAAAACGAGAGCTAGAGGAAGCAACATACAGGTGATTAGGCCGGGGATGGTCTCGTGACGCGGAGCATCCTTTTCCGGGAGTACTCTTTTTCTTGGGCTGACCTGTGGAGCTAGGGTAGGCCTCGTTGCCATACTTCTTGAGCACCCAACAGTTACTTGGTGACAGGGGGAGGAAAGTATTGGGTTGACACTTAGCTAGGATTGAATCTCACTTAACAACTTTAACCAATCCTTAATCTACAACTTTCTGGCAATCTACTTTTACACTTGCAAGCACGTTTATCTCATATTTACATTTCACATACAAGTTATCTTTATGAGTTGTTGATTAGTTATCTAAATGATTATATCTGTGATCTGGAACACTTTCATTTTTCAAGCATCTATCGGTTATATTGGTGTTCATATTTGTGGTGTGATCCCTCAAGAAGTTGCACATTCTCCTGGAGGCACTCTCTTGACTGGGTCTTGAGTAATTGTTTATGTGCCATTGATGCAGTCCAATAGAGTAGTGTATCCGAGTTGAGGAGACACTCTATTGCGAGCTTGGTTGGCTTGATATGTTGATAGTTGCCTTATCTTGATCATCTTTAATTTCTGCACATACAAGCAACTGGTTAGTTAGTATTTGTATATCTTGTATCCGTTGTATCTATTTTAGTTTGGCCTTGCTGTAATTTTAGATATTCTTTATTGTAGCTTTGTATCTATCTTGTTGTAATATTTGTAATCTTGTAACTATTTTGTAATTAATCTCCCCTTAATTTAGTTGACCCCTTGCTGAATCTTAGGCACTAGTCTTAGTTGTCCTAGGAAGAGGTTGGATTGTTCATTCTATTTGTTGCATCTTTCATTTGCTGCTTCACATCATAGGCTAGATTTTTCCCCAACCATTTAACCAATTGAAACTAACTCCTAGAACGTAAATTCTAAATCTCATCTAGAAACTAGGGTCTACCCTCCTTTGGCTTCCCTAGGAGTAAGCCTAGACGGAAGAGGTTCAAGTCAAAGTGACATCGTGGACTTTGAACCTAGGCATTGTGCCTCCAAGGACACACTAAGTGAGCATGACTTAGCTCACGTTTGCAAGTGTGTATTAGGACGGCAACACAACTCATTATAAGTTCTAACCTGTTTATCCTTAAGTTTTGTAAACCAATCAGGATCAACATCATCAAAATATAAGATAAATAATTTCATTCCCACATCTTCATATAAGGCATTGCAACACCATTTATTAAAGCAAAGGGAAACCTTCTTAACATGTCGTCTAGCATCAACAATATTATTACTTTGAAAACAAGGCAAATTTTCAATTGCTTTTTCTGGAATCAAATGTGGATAGCCACTTATTGCAGAGAAATCAATAGGTCTATAAAGATCATCCATTTCTAAGCTAGACTTATTAGAAAAAAGAAACGTCTAACATAAATGGACTGGGAACCAAAAATTATTAAGGATCCTACGAGAAGAAAGCTTGGATAACTTCCTCCAAAACACTTTCGGGTTTAAGGATGAAGCTAAACAAACTGTGAGTTCCTCCTTGCAGAATACTTTGTCAAATTATTTTGAAGTGGAGTTGCCAGATGATCAAGTTTATTCTAAACAAACAAGAAGCATCAAACAAAGAAAAAAGCAAAAAGGAAAACAACAGTCGTGTTCTGGGAATAGAAAGATTTATCCCCGACAACGACGCTAAAAATGTTGTTGCCTTATACACACCTGGGGTAATGTGGAAGAAACCTTCAATCCACTTGGTGTGTCCTTGGGGGCAAGTTTTGAGTCAAGGTGATGTCACCTGATCCTCAACTTCTCCGTCTCCTCCGTCTAGGCCAACTCCTAGGGAAGCCAAGGGGGGTAGTCCCTATAAAAATAATCTAAGGCTCTTTTAAACTAAGAAAAGAAAAAGAACTACTTCTAGGAGTTTATTGCTTAATAAAACAAATGCATTCAACACTTAACATTCATCATCATTTGAGATAATCAATAAACCATTTGTCCATATGCATGCATATATCAAATAGGATACAAGATCTGCAAAACTTAATGAAATTAGTTAGACAATTGCATGAATGAAGTAAATTGCTCACATAAAGATAAACCAGTTATACCAGTGCCTTAAAAGGAGTCGTGGGCAATTGTTGATCGCGTGTTTTATTAAGATAAATTAAAGTTAAGTTAATGAGAGAATATGTGGCCTCTTTAGAGGCTAGCTTTTTGTTTGGAAACTTGCAGAGAACTTACCGAAACCCAAGAGGTCTCACCTGTAAGTTCACTAAGGGCGCTGGATGCCTAAAACGGGTGGGAAGCTAGGTCCCGAGAGGGCCCGCCTTACTTCACAGATTACCCTTAGGCATTTCCCCTTGCATTGAGCTAACAACTTCCGAGATTTCCCTAATTAAATTACAAACAAGGTTTATTGACTTTGCAAGACTGAAAGACATAAACTTTGTAAAAAACTGAAAGATATGTTTTGGAAGAAAAGTGAAAAGTTGAACTTGCAAGAGTTATTGTTGGAAGTGGGAAATAAACTCTAAATTAAACATGCATAAAGATTGAAAATACTTTTTTAAACATGCATGTGAAATGTGAGTTTTATGTGTGTTAGATTTGCTTAACTTGTATGTGTGTTTGAGATCAAAAGATTAAACATGCATCAACAGAAAGAAAGCCAAACCACGAGACACAAATCCCCCTAATGGGGATGGAGAAATTGGGCTCAAAAGGGTCCACTTTTATTAAACCTATTACAATGAGAACTGAGTTCTCTTTGAGCTTATCTTTAGAAACTTGGATCCTTATAAGTTTTGGATATTATGATTTACAAGAAAAACAAGATAAAAACTTCTTTGATGAAGTAGGAAGCCCCCCGGATGCTCCGAAAGCCTTGATTTTGCCAAAATCGGCGGAATCTTCTCTTGCTTTTGGATGGACCTGCTAAAAACCAACAAGAAAAATTGATTAGAAGATGATAGAAAACAATTTAAAAGACATTCAAACTTGGAAGTAATTCAAAATTTTACGAAATTTTGAATAAGGCAAAAAGACAATTTTTAGAGACTTTTCGACACTTTTAAAGAACCTAAATTGAGCTCCTTTAGTTGTTTTTGTTTGCTGTCCTAAAACAACAAACATAGGACAACTAACTAGCTTGATTTAAAAAACAAAACAAAACAATTATCTAGCTTAAGATTTAGATAAAAAATAACCTAGAAAATTGCAAGAAAAATAGCCTAGATCTACTCATTTAGTTAGAAATAATTGCAATTAGATCTAGAAAATTAAAGCATGGAACATTATATATTCAAGTTAAACTTTTAAAATAGATCTAAACAACATGCAACCAAAGAAATAGAAAGAGAGAAGAATTTTTATGATTTTTTCGGAGTTTTTTGCTTGAGCATGAAACACTTGGTCTATGGGGTCCCTTTGATGTGAGGAAGAGGGGGAATGTCCTCTTTTCGAACTCCTTGGACAAACAACGGACGCAACCTAGTTCCTTTGCTTCTCCAAGAACAAGATCCTGCATGCAACACAAAATTCTTGCAAATACTTGTATACTTTGTGTTTCCTACACAGAAAACCTCAATAACACATTAGTTTAAACCAAAACAAACCATGCAATGAAGTATTCAACATAGATAAACAAGTGGATTAAGCAGTAAACAAACTAAATAACCCACTCCAATTAGATAATAGTATCCCTATGATCAACCAAGTAAACAATAAACAAATGCAGTATATCAATGTAACATCACCTCATATAAGTCCAACATTAATCCACACATAAGCACCACACACCATAGATGAGTTCCAAAGTCTTTTATTATTACAATAGCATGAGAAAATTACAACAATGATATACAAACTTGCCCAAACTTCAACCTCACAGTGGAGGAGGGGTAGCCTCGCTTAAGTAGCAATAGAGGTGACAACTCCAAAGAGGTATGCGCAAGTCTAAGAGGAGATGCGCATGGGAAAAGGGGAGTGGCGCACTAATGGATAGGGAGATGTGTGGAGTGGATAGATAGTGGAGTAGGGTGATGGGGGAGTGTAGTGGAGTGATGTAGGAGTGTGAAGGCGAGTTAGTGGATTTGGGATGTGTGCCCCTCCTTAAGAATGCGCCAACTGTGTAAGTGGGGTCAAGTCCCTTCATTGGGATCTCCTCCACGTCCATGTCACCCTTAGTGAAGTCGCCTTACCTTTTTCTTAACTCGCCTAGGCCCTCAGTCAACCGGGGACAAAGAAAAAACATGTTTCTGACATGTTCCCCAGTTCCCTAAAAAATAGGGATTTAATTAAATTACTTCTTTTTCGTATTTTTCGAATAATTTTCATTTTTTAGTGAAAATAATCACTTTTTGTCTCGAGAGAAGGGAAATAGGGGTTTACATGATACTCTGGACTGGAAAACAACCATAACTATGGCATTTGATGATGTTTGATGCCATATTTTTACAACTTATTGCTTTACAATTAAAAAATTCCATTTTTGCGAGAATTTTACATTTTCACTAAAACATAAAAAAAACCTATCAAACCTGGCCACAATTTCCATATGACTCAATTAAGATGACCTAGTATGAGCTCATATACATTCAGACACTAGGCATTGGTTATACCATGCCAAGGCCTAACCACCAGCACATACTCTAGCTCTGGAGTTAGTCTCTTGAGTGAAAAAAATTAGAAATTATTAATCGCTCACAAAGGCAGGCAAAAAATAATTAATAAGTGAAAAAAAACACTTTAGAGTACATGCTCGTACCTAGGTTTAAGATGGCCAATAGCCTTTTACAATATTTGATACTTAGGTCATTTATTACAATGGTGGAAATGCGGAAAAAAATGTTCTTTTGAAAGACCGTCTGAACTCTGAACTTTGTCATATGAGCACTGACTGCTCAATCTTTGGCCGCTGATCAAGAAATCCAGCTTGTGCAAACTGGTGGATAACAGTACCAAAAGGGTACATGTTTGTAGGGATGTCTTGAAAATGCATATGAAAACATTGTTGCTCGAGTGAGGGTAAGGAAGCATATGCTTGCAAAGTTGGGGTTGGAAGACGAGCTTTATGGTGAATTGAGGGCTTGTAAATTGAACTCCCAAATTTGTGTAGGTTGTGGTAAATCCTTCATAGGTTTCTTGGAGGTGTTGAAATCAGAACCTTGGTTTTGCTAAGGTTGATGACCATCTGCTTAAGATCACAAATGCCAACAAGAGCTTCCAATTGCCTATGAAAGAGATTTGAATTGCCTATGAAGGCCATTAAGAGAGGAAGACAAAAAGACCATGCCATCCACAAACAACAATATGGAAATCAAGACATGTTGCAGTATGCAATCATCATTTGCATGAGTGTTCTCCTTAAGAAATTTCTCCAGCTCATCAAAGTAGATCCCAAACAATGTGGGAGATAGAGGGAAATTCTGTTTGACTCAAATGGTGCTCCTATTTAAGTTAGAAAAACCTTGTTGTGTGTGGACAAAGTCCAAAGCTTTTCGAAAGTCTACAAAACATCATAAGACTTTGGAAGGCCACTGCCTAGCCTCCTTAATAATAGCATCGAGTGTAAAGATGTGATCCACTATTTGGTAGCTGTTTTGGAATCTTGTTTGCCCTATAGTCTTGAGCTAGGTTGCGGGGGAGCGCCCCCCCCTCTCACGCCCCCGCTCCCGAAGCGTGCTCCCTAAGGGAGTGTTTAGGAATCGCACTCCCTGCCCGGGGAGATTTCGCTCCCTGAGCGCTCCCTCCATTAAAAAACGCTCCCTAGGGATTCCCCTTCAATCCGCACGTATGAGGCAAGAGAGGGTATTTTGTTTTTGTTTTGGGAGTGAGTGGGAACCAAGACAAGGTTCCATAAGAGAGGAAAATGTATGGCTAGGGTTTCTAAGGGAATACAACACCGACTCACTCCAATTTTCTCTCATTCTATTTCTCATTTCACTCATCTTTGCTAGGAGGGTTTTGAGAGGGTTCTTGCTAGTTATTGATGGGATTGAGGGAAGATTGAAGGAGAATGAAGGGAGATTTGAGAGCTTGGAAGGGATTGGAGAACTTGG
>ML816447.1:58339-87715 GCA_009831015.1 Picea engelmannii
GGTAATTGTATAAGGACCAAATCCCCTTTTGCGGATTGGTCATCAGACAATTACAAAGTGCAGAATAAGAAGTCGGCCCCAACAGTTATAATGGAAGACCCATAATTAATTAAAGGTGGGTTTACCCACCCAGAGTGAGAGGTTGGCCCTGCCAGATTGTGACCTTTCACACTTGCCAGTTTGATATAAATAAGAGGCTAACGCCTCACTTCTAACACACAACTCACTTGCTCATTCTCTTATGAGGCAAGCTGCAACTACAAGTTGGAGAGAGGAGAAGAGTGGCACATCTCTTGGGGAGGACTTTCTATATTGGTTTGAGTTATCTCTTGAACATTGTATAAGCTATTTATGATAAGGAAGTTTTTGCTGGGTTTTCTTCCCCTAGAGGGTTTCCTAGGATAAATGTTGTGTCTCTTGTGAATGTGTATTTCTCAGTGATCTTGTTCTTATGATGCTCTTATCTATTGAAATGCAAAGAAATATAATAATGGCATAAACATTAACAATATTAACTCCGGTGAAGGCCTCCTCAGGAGTCATGTTCCTTAAGGAATTTTGTTCTGAACATACATGACTCTTCCCATAGAAACATAGGTAAATGTTGATCATAAATCATCGCCTTGACTGTCTCAATAATAGATCTGTTCTTCCTCTCTGCGACCCCATTCTGTTGAGGGTTGTGAGGAACTGTGTACTCCCTCTTGATCCCTGCCTCAAACATCTCTAGGACACATCGAGGTTCCCTCATGGAACTAATGTCCCCCAAGACATATCGAGGTTTCTTCGTGAAATCAATGTCTTGGTTCCTTCATCTAGTAATCCATTGATTACTTTGCAATCAAATAGTAGCATACTATTACTACCATGCCACCGATATCTCAAATCATCCACCACATTCTTTATGACTATGCTTCAATCAACCAGTAGCACACAACTACTGCAATGTTGTCCAATGGTACACAATCACTTCCATAGTATCCATGACCATGTTGCAATGTTTCTCCTCTACCAGTAGTCTTATTCACACCTATCCACCTTGCATGGTGTAGGAGAGACTATGACCATAGTCTCATTCACACCTAGCCACCTCACATGGCATAGGAAAGGCTAAGCTTCAAGTCTTTATTCACACCTAGCCACCTCACATGGCTTAGGAAATGCTTGTACCCAACTAAGAATTACTCCCTCAGTCACCTCACATGACTAATTAGGGAAACCCTTGTCCATATGGGTTAGTCAGCTAGAGGATAGAAAACACCACACCTCTACTTGTGTTGATCTTACAAAATGCAAGAAAACTTGCTACACATGCACCCATGTCCATCTCAACACAAACTGATCTTGATTAAACCAATGAGGATTCTTGGGATTATACCTCGTGATCTAATCCTACAATATATTACCCATTGGAATTAGATGCATGGATGACCCATATGAAGGGATATCCACTCGCCTTCAACCCAAGAGCTATCTTCAATGGTTTATGGATGTCATCGGTCTTTAGAATCGTCAATATGGTTTCGTCCCTCAAATCCACAAGGATCTCCTTTCACATAAAATGCATACAATCGAGGGTTCTGGCGACTTGGTGGATCCACACAACAAAATTGATGTTCTTTCACTGGAGTTCGATCCTTGGAGTGATTTCTACAAATACTCCAAGCAAGCTAAATTTGAGCTACAATATCTCTCTCTAAATGCGATATGCTAAGCAAAATGTACCAAAGTTTCAAAGTTTAAATACTTTGCACTCAACGCGGACTTGTAGCACCTTGAGCTGCAACACCTCAATAATATCGCACCAATTTGGATACGATTATCTCTACTGCAGTCACCTGGTGCGTGGGGCTCGATTTGACATCCATACCCACTTATTACGCCATCAAACTTCAAATTTTAACCTACCACGATTAATGGTCACACTTCTCTTTGGCTGTGCAATTTTTTNGTTTTTTTTTTTTTTTACCCCAACAATCCGTGGAGTGATATGGAGATAGTCAGATAATCCAACAGAGGTTGGCCTTCCTAAAATACTAGGAGGTCACTTCTCTTTTTCAAAGTGCATAGATGGCCAGACCTTGGCTCATGATGTAACTTTAAAATGCTCAATGTTTGAACTCGAATAAGGTGTTGCCAGAAATTTCTATGTTGTTCTTGCTCAGATCACAAATTTTCTTCAGAATCACACCTTTAAAAATTGGTTCTCTCGTTCTCACGTTAAGGCCAACAACTATGGATCGATGTCACACAATCAATCTAAATTTTCTCTCATTTTCCTAGTCCCTCTTGTGAGGAGTCAAGCCCAGTCCTGCTCTGATACCATGTTGTTTTTTTTCATATGAGATATGATTGATGTATTATTACAATAATGAGTGTTCCATATATAGGGAACATAAGGTGACCATCCATGAAAGGATGCATCCTTTGAATAATAATAACTATTTATTATTATCATTTACTTATTATATACTATATTAATAATCAATAACAATTATATTATTAATTATTATCTTTAGAGAATGTCTTCCCGATATTGTCGAAACATCAACAAAGACGAGGATGGCGATCTAGGGATACAAGCAAAAAAATGATGAATTATCACATCATATTGTTTATCATCCTCATGAATGTTGTTGGTGCGTTAGTCAAGCAGAAAGCCATGGCCAACCACTCTAAGATACCTTCATTGGACTTGAACATTGTCTTCCACACATTAGTTTGCTCAATTATCACATGGTGATAGGTTGACCTAGGATCAATATTGCAAAGAAACTTGGCTCCTTTGAGTTGATCAACTAAATTATCACTTTGGGGGATGGCGTATTGATTCTTATTTGTGATTATGTTCAAGGATTTGTAGTTAATGCATACTCTCTATGTCCCACCCTTCTTTTGAATGAATACATTGGGTAACCACAGGGTGTGGATTTTGACTAATGTGGCCCTTCTATATTATTTCTTGAATTTGGCATTTTATCCCCTCACTCTCCAAAATAGAGCATTTGTATATAGCGCCATTGGGTACAAGGGAACCTGAGGTCAAATCAATTGCACAATTTATTTAATAGTGCATATATGTAATCTTGTTGTTCAATATATTTTTTCATTATTCTACCACTTTATCTCCACGTTTTATTGCAGAGGCCTTCGTAGTTATGCCATCATTTTTTGTGCTCATCTTGATTGGACCATAAATAGAACAAATCTTCTAGGCTAAGAGATTCTTTCCTACATTTCTTAGCAATGATAAGAGAGAATGTGGTAGTTGAGGTACCTCTAATATGATATAACATTGATCTCCCAGGGTGACAATGCCACCGTTGGGCCTACATTGGTACAAAACATGTCCCTTCATGAATGTGAAAGTAATTGTCTCACTATTGGAAAAGTTGTTAATAGAGAAATAACCCTCTAGCTAATCTAACCATCTCTTGAAAGCTTCTGCGTCTATCTTGCCTTCAAATAGGAGGATATCAAAGTTAATTTGTACCTTGAAGGGTGTCATTTCTTTGAAATGATCACTTGAAAAATATGCCTCTATCATTGTTGGGAGTCCCAAGAGGATATGCGTGAAATGATCCATCATCTTGTTCCTTTATTGCTCGAGGGATTCCTAGAGAAACAACTTGATCTAATATCTTGCTCCATCATATTTCGTTTCGTTTACCACATGAATATTCTTACGTTGACGAGGAAGATCTTTAATAGGGTTGACTAGCTCAAGGCCCAATTCCTAAGAATTTGACCGCACAAGGGACATGCATGAAAAAACAACATAGGGCATACTTCTTTGATTCCAATGATTCAAACTATGTTGAGAATGAAATGAAAGATATCAACATAAGAAATGTAAAGATTACAATGAAATCCATTTTCTATTACTGAAACAATGGTGAAAAACATTGTACAAGTACAATGACTAGAATGTTGGTTGCTATATCTGAGAAGAGATGTGTTTGCTATGCTCATTAATTTAAATGCCATAACAAGAGGCTAAAACTACACGTTATAACAATGCCAAAACCCTCATAGAGAGAAACACTAAGATGCAATAAAAACCCTAGCTTCATAATGGTGGTTGCTATCTCTAAGAATCGATGTGTTTGCTATGCCATTCTTTAAAATCCCATAACAAGAAGATGAAACTACATTTTATAACAATGAAAAAATCCTTAGTGAGACAAAAAACCTAAGATGCAATAAAAACCCTAAGATGAAGTTAAGGTTGATAGTGCTTGTTGAGTTGGATGACGTTGAAAAGAAGCCTTGTCAGAACCATAACTTTTCACTTGTTTGCTTGTTTGTGGTATTATTTAAGTAATCAAAAAGATAATTTGTTGATGGATATTGATGGTCCTCTTTTGTTGATAGGGTTTTGAAAAGCACAAGGTAATTTACCTCCGAAAAATGTGTTAGAAGCTTAGGAACAAAACACTAGTAGTATCAAAACCAATTATGAGATGACCTCAAAGGCCTCCAGGATCCCCACCAACTCTTGTGAATTTTCCCTACTACATTTCCGAATCAGTCACTACTATGTCATGTAATTTGTACAATTCATATGCCTCCAATATGAGCTTCTTTTTTATTTGGACATAACCTCCACATTTAACTTAGAAATACACCACACATTCTTATTTGTCAAATTCTTTGAGATGACTACGTCAAAATACTATTTGATTACCTCAATCCCAAAAACATTCTTAGACACTGGCTAATAAATTTATGAGATTTTACTACTTTTGTATTTTGTAGAATTGCCATTTTAAAAATCTACCTTTAAAAATCAAACAACTTCAAAACCCTCATTCCTAAAATGAACTTACATTATATTTTCCTTCATTTCAATGAAACAACAATTATTGTCTAGCATTGTGGCTGCCTCTTGGAGTGTACTCCTCACCTATAACAATGATGATTGTCTCTTTGCAATGTCTCATTGCCAACATGAAAAATTCTGAAACAACATTGTTGCGTAACAACTTCTTAAAATTCTGAAAAGGTATTGTTGCATGACAACTTTTTCTTGCGTCTTCTTCAAGCTATACTTTTCCATGTCAATGTCACCACCATAATAAATACATTAAAAATGAACTTTTTAAAATTTGCATAATTTTTACTTGTATTATCATTTCCCATATTTCTATAGAAAGAATTAAATTATTATTTTTTGAATATATCCCCATCATAATATTTAACATATAATATCTACATTAAAAAATGGTTGAGATTTGCATAGTGATAACTTATTATTATTCTCCATATTTTTGTATTAACAATAAAATCATTTAAAAAAAATATATTTCCACCATATTTTTTACTAAACAATAACTATATAAAAAAAGTCATATTTTTAGTAGACAATAACAACATTAAAAAAAGTTTTTAGATTTGCATAATTTTTTTTAGTTTGTTAGAAATGTGGCATGGTTGGATTTTTGGGTGTTTCCTCCCTATTAAACTAATCTTAAAAATATTGAACTGGCGAAACCCATATCTTAACCGATTAAGCTAACCTAAAATTTACATAATTTTCATTTATATTATTAATTCCTATATTTCTATTAAAAAAACAATTTTTTTTTCTTTCTAAATATTCACTTATATTATCATTCACCATATTTCTATTAAAAAGTCAAATTATTTTTATCATAATTTTTTACCAGATAACTTAATAGAACCTATTCGATTATTCTTATCATTTTGAGAAGATCTATTTCCCTTTCTTACAATCATCACACAACTTAAAAAAAGACACGCCCTTTGGATGAGCATGCCTCTTCCTAATATGCCCACTTTGATTAATTAAACTTTTTCATCGCCTCATATGGTTTTATAGAACGATGGCTTGAAAATATTACCTTCTTAAATATAGTTCCTCATTTGCAAATATTGGTAAGTATGAACGCATATGAGGTGAGATTTGAATTAGGACGGGGCTTTATCATTGCTCTACTTACAAAGACAAGCACCAATATGTTCTAGATGAAAGTTAAACATGGTGGGGGTTTTAACCTCTCTTCACTTTCACAAATTTAACAAATTATTATTAATTATATAAATATTTTTTCAAAATCCCCCAAAAATAATTTATTTTTATCTTCTATACTAACTAAAATTTTATATTAATTTTTTAATTATTTTTATAAATCTATTAAAATTTGGATTATCTTAATCTATATATTTTATATTTAAATTCTAATTTAAATTTTACTAAATATATACTTATGATTTACTAACGATTTTTATTTCATATCTCTTTTGTTGGTTATTGTAGTGAAAGTAGCAAGGTGCTCTACAAGAGATGTTGAGAAGTTAGAGTTATGTTAGATAATTAAAGTTAACCATGGTGGGATTTTAAAATCTCTTCATTTTCACAATTTTTTATTAATTATATAAATATTTTTTCAAAAACATAAAAAAAATAATTTATTTTTATCATCTATACTAACTAAAACTTTATATTAACTTTCTAATTGTTTTTATAAATCTATTAAAATTTGGATTATCTTAATATTTAATTTCTAATTTAAATTTTACTAAATATATACCTCTTGTTTACTAACATTTTCTTTCCATATTCCATATTTCTTTTGTCCGTTATTGTACTGAGCAAGGTGCTCTACAACCCAATGAGGGGGAGATGTTGAGAAGTTAGCCTTATATTAGATAATTATACATAAAAAAAATTAAAGTCTCCTCAATTAAAAAAATCGACTGATTTAAAAAAAAATAAAAATAACAATAATAAAAATAACCATGTAAAACTTGACATGAAATGAAATAATAATAAAAAATTTACAACTTAAGAAATTGGATCCCTCTCGATGCTTGATAGATCCAGGTTTAAGATGGACCTAGGATGGTTGGTGGGTTAGCTTAAGTGGTTGAGTGGGTCAAGTCCTTTGACATATGTATTGAAAAAGATACTGTTAAGCCTTACTCAATGTCCCTGCTAGAATACTGCCAAAAATACAACAACTTTTAAAAGGAATAAGTTATGATTAATAAAGCATATATTTGATTTTTTTTAAATATTCAAGTGTACGAATGCTTGTCAAACGCTTGCACATTATTCATGTTTTCATTTTGGATATTTGTTTTCATAAATGTATTTAGTGAAGAGAAGTTGTTACACCTCGTATAATAAACTCAATTATGATTATGAAAATAGAAGGAAAAGTGTTAAATTTAAACCAACCCCAAAGATTCATGCCCCCAAGAGTCATGCCCAAGTCCAATCCTGACATTTCGTGGATGTGCGACAATGCGGTGGTTCTCACTTAGCATCTTGGCTCAACAAAGGATACTTCACATAGACTATGCCTCTTCACCTAGAGCATACCCATACTTTGTTCTAGGCCATAGACAAGTCACATCCTTACTCTATGCATCTCAGTTGTATACTTAGAAATTTATTAACATTCTTTAACACTTAGTCATTCTGGCATACAACAAAAAACTTGAGAAACACAAGAGACACAAATATAGTGTGGGTGGCACCAACGATGCCTAATACCCGACTTCATTTATTATATTGCGAAACATAAACAAAGCTTTACACGGAGGGCACTACTATCCCAGTTACATAGAGGGAAGAGTCTCACGACTCTGCCCCATACATAAGAACTGTCCAAACTTGCAGTTCTGTCACACCAAGACTTTCCATGTTGCTCCTCCTTGCCTCATTCTAAGGTGCACCCCACTTGTGTGAACAACCTCAGACATCCAGTCTCTTTCCTTCACATTTTCTCTTGTGCCTCATCGGTAGTCTAGAACAGAGTATGGGTATGCTCTAGGTGAAGAGGCGTAGTCCGAATGAAGTATTCTTGGTGTGCCACCGTTGCGATGCTGCACGCCCTCAGGAGGTGAAAAATAACAATATCTAAACATGCATCCTATCAGGTCATGACAAGAGCACCTTGGGCACATGATGGTGACGTGAGACACCAAGGGGGAACACACCTTACTTGCATTAGAACGATTAATAGAGACTTGGGTTGCATTTGGGAAAGGGAAAGACAACTTGGTAACATGCCCAAGGAGTGGACCTGACCACCCTCGACAACATGGGTGCACCGGTAAGGTTGGATGATCCCATCAAGACACCCACAAGGAGTCACGAAAATCGACACAAGAGAATGAACAAGGCAAGGGGTGTGCGCCCAAGGATGGGGCACGCCGGTCCAAGAGACATGACGATTGATGCGCACACAGCTTGGATGGGTGCACCGGGTCCATAGAGGGCCGTGATGAGTCATTTGAGTGTGGGTTCATGAAAGGGAACAGCACAACCAAAAGACATGCCATTTTGAAAAAGTAACCCTTGGAGTTCCTATAAGAGCAAGGGCACACAACCAAAGGAAGGAAATAACATTGACAAGAGATTTGGAGGACAAGTCTGAAGAAAAATTGAGGCAATGAACTGAGGCATAACTACCAATATTGAAGACAAGTAGCCAAGGGTGGGACGCTCTGGGAGGTTTTGGGGAAGTCCAAAAACGCAGGTTTGTTGGAGGCATGTGTAAAGTAGAACCAAAATATGTGTTAGTTTGGTGAAAATCTATTGTAACGAAGGGACAACAAGTCTGTGGTTGTGGGCATTTTTGAGGTGCACTACAGGAGGTTACAAAGATGGTTGCGACATGGAGTCTTGGTGTGATGAATCTATGTATGAGTGTCTTGGTGAGGTGGGGCGAGTCGTGTGACTCTGCCAAAGTTGTAAACTGAACTGGTAGTGCTCATATTGTAATTGTTTCACAATAATAAAGACTTAGCTAGGTGTTAAGCACGGTTTGTGTTTCCCACACTGTTTCTGTGTTTGTCTTTAATTTGTTCTCTTGGTTTCTCATGTTCATGGATGTATGCCTATAAACAACTAAGTGTTAAACCATTAACAATTGTCTAAGTATTTAAGAGTTGCACTAGAGTAGGAGTGTAACTCGTTGGTAGCCTATAATGGAGTATGGGTATGCTCTAGGTGAAGAGGCATAGTCCGGACGAAGTATTCTTAGTGTGCTAAGAAACCAAGTAAGAACTATTGTGGTGTCATACACCCTCAACATGTGAATGATCGCAAGATTTGAACATGCATCCTATGGGGTTGTGATAGGTGGTATCAGAGAAAACATTGAGAGACAATTTGGTGAGCTCTTCACTACGCTGTCACATTCATGACAACTAGTATTACATAATATTTAGCTCTTCACCACTACTACATTCAAAAAATTTGTGGGAAGAGGTGCACTTGTGGAAAAGACAGTTTAGGCACAAGTTTGGTGAGGGTTCGGTTGGGTGGACTGACCTGTCGCAAAGGAAACCTGAGCACATACTTGGTGGTTTGTGACAAAAGTGAAAGGAAAATTTGTATATGAATCCGTGACTTCTGAATAGACCTCGACGCACCCCTTGAGAGGACACGACCATAATTCCAAGGGTGAGCCAAGCACTTGGGAAAGGTGGATGGACACATGACTGCCACAGAGCTTGTCGTAACATCAATCACATAATTTTGAAGACGTATTGAGATGAAATCTTGGGTGCCTTGGAAAAAACCTTTTGCAAGTAAAGTGAAGATACTTGGAGGACCATCCATGGCTGGGTCACATGTATATGGAAGTGACATCGAGAGGGAGCCGAAGATCAGAAAAATGAAGGATCAACTCGTTATCTTGAAGAAGACTGTTGAGCAGATGACAAACACAATGTGCCAACTTGGTGAGAAGGTCGACCAGATGGAGGATGATATAGGTAGGATGAAGCATGGGTTTAATGAAGTCGTTCAGGAGTGTCAGGAAACTGCAAATGTGGTTACCAACACCTTGATCAATGATGTTCAGGATAGACTCAAGGAAATAGAGGACACACTTGCTGCTGTCACATAAAGGTTGAATGACCAAGATGACACCATCACATTGTTAAAATGATCTTTGGGTAACGGATAATGATCTATTGTCATGCTAATGAAGATCAAGATAAAATAACTCGAGTCGAATGACGACACTCACAACACTAAGTTTCTTGGAAACTTTTGTTGGGGCATTGAGCAGTACTTGGAGCCGTTGAATGAAAGTTTGGATGGAGCCAAGGTGAATGCTACAATAATTTTCTTGATAGGAACCACTAAGATAGGATGGAGGAATCAAGAATAAGACTTAACAACTGGGAGAATCGTTGAGAATATTGAAAATTGGGTAGAGATGAAGGCATCCTTGAAGGCACAGTTTGGTCTAGGAAACCAAGCATGGATAACAAGGAATCAATTGTTGGCTCTCAAGAACACTAGTAAGATCCAAGTCTATGTCAAGGATATCATAGGGATCATGTTGGATAACAAAGACATTTCGGAAGAAGAAGAAATTTTCCACTTCATGAATGGTCTGCAATCGTGGGTGCAGAGTGCGCTGTGATGACAGAACATGTAGACTCTTACAACAAAGATTGTCGCAATGGAAAAACTGTTGGACTTTTGGGGTGAACCCAAGACAGGTCATAGGAACAGTGAGGATGTCCAAGGTGAGAAGTATCATCAAGGGAGGGGGAAGAGGAAGGACAAAGGAAAAATAAAAATGTCCAAGGGAAACAAAGACTATTCCAAGCAGACGAACACAACGAAAGAGAAGAATCCGTTTTTGTGTTGGATTTGTGCCAAGGAGCACTATGCAAAGAATTGTCCCTTGAAACAGATGTTGAAGGCTTTGGAGAAGGAAAAAAAACAATCTTTTGGAGTCTTGCAGGTCTTTTACATTTTCATGGAGGGTGAATCCCTGGAGAGCCAAGAGAAAGATGAGACAAAACTTTTCTATGTGCAAGCCAAACTCAATGGGAAGTGAGTGATAGGTATGGTGGACAATGGGTTGACTCATAACTTCTTGAGGGAAGACATGGTGCAGAGGTTTGGTTGCAGCCCAAACCAATGCAAACAACCTTCAAGACTATTAATGTAGGTGTAGAGAGAGTCGTTGGTGTAGCCACAAACATCTCATTGAATCTTGTGACTAGTGTGGAAAGACAAGTTTCACCGTTGTTCCTATGGAAAATTTCAAATTTGTGTTGGGAAAGGATTTCATGAGGAAGGAAAAGGAAGCATTGATTCCTAACATGAAAAATTTGGCCATTTTCTTAGGACAAACTCCATGCTTGATTCCTACCATAAGGAGGAAGGAAGGAGGCTCACAGATGTCTTCCTTACAGATGGTAGTTGCAAACAAATAGAGAAGAAAACCTTGTGGATATGAACTTGGATGATGTGGGGTGATGGTTGGACAACCTAACACACAAAACAAAAGGAAGCTTGTGTTAGTGGAACAAAGGCTTGCCGATGTTGAAGAGATAATTGGAGATCTAGATAAAACAATGGATGGATTGGATGATTTATGTTTTAAAGTTGATGAGTGTGAACAAAGATCAACGAAACTCGCGGAGATGAGGATGCCAGAGTAGTTCATTGAAAAGGTGCAGGAACCATCTTTGGAACAAGAGGATGCGAGAGAGAAGAAACAATCTTAGTGGAAGAGAAACAAGGAAGGGTTTGATTCTACCTCTAGTGAACGTGGGCATGGTGAATGGTCATATGACCTTGAACTAGAACGACTCATGGAGGAGTGCGAAGGAAATATTGGTTCAAGTGTACCACTTCTTATGTACATAACGTAGAATTATAATGACTCTCCGTCGATCACATTAGGATAGATTAGAGATGGGGGATATGGCCCAACCAACCATCTCCCTTCACCTTCAAACTAAATTGCAACACGTTGGCTCGCTGTCTCGATAGGAGGAAGTGAGGTCAATGTGGCACCTTGAGGAGGTGCCTTAGTGAAAATTGTTGAGAACGCAATGGGTGACTTGACAGATTGGAGGAAATGAAGAGTTCCAGATGTGACAAGATTGCATACATAAAAAAATCTTTGAATGTGAAGATATGAGTTCTTGAGATAGAGGCACGACAATTGGACTAGATACCCAATCAACCAAACTCATAAGGGGATCCAATGCACATAAGCATGAGAAGACAGACCGAAGTATGGAGGAAATAGTAAGTCAAAGAGCAACGACACTTCATAGTCTTGTGTAACTTCCTAAGGGGAGTTTTCCTTTACAACAATAGTTAAGGAGACAAAAGTATTTAGGTGGTGATGATATTCGAGGATGGGACAAAGATGCCATATAGATTCCATAGAAATTGACGCGGGCATTCAAAATATTTTGTGATGGAACAAATGAAGAGCACAAGGAGGAATCAATTGGTTGAGCGAACAAAGACATTTGGGTGTGAGTAGGAGCACCTTGGGTGCATGATGGTGATGTACGGCACCAAAGGGGCACACATATTACTTTCCTTATACCGATTGATGAAGAGTTGTGTTGCGTTTGGGAAAGGGCGGGGCAACTTGGGAGCATGCCCAAGGAGTGGACCTGTCTGCTCTTAGAAACATGGGTGCACTAGAGAGGTTGGATGACCCCATCAACACACCCACGAGGAGTCGTGATGATCGACACAAGAGAAAACACAAGGCAAGGGGCGCGTTCCCAAGGATGAGGTGCGCTGGTCCAAGATACATGATAGTTGATGGGTGCATGAGCTTGGATGGGTGCACTGAGTCCATGTAGGGGCACAATGATTCATTTGAGTGTGGGTTTGCGAATGGGCATGACACACCCAAAAGACATGACATTTCACACAAGTGAACCTTGGAGTTCCTATAAGAGAAAGGGTGCACAACCAAAGGATGGAAAGAATATTAGCAAGATATTTGGAGAACAAGTATGAGTTGAGTTTGAGGCAATGAACTGAGGTAGAACTGCCAAGATTGAAGACAAGTATCCAAGGGTGGGATTCTCTAGGAGGTTTTGGGGAAGTCTGGAAACATAGGTCTGTTGGAGGCATGTGTAAGGCAGAACCAAAATCTGTGTTAGCTTGGTGAAATTTTGAAGTAACGAAGGGAGAGAAAGTTTGTGGTTGTGGGAACCTATGAGGTGCACCACAATAGGTTGTGAAGACAATTGGGACAAAGATTCTTGGTGTGGTGAATCTATGTATGAGTGTCTTGGTAAGGCGAGGTGAGTCACGTGACTCTGCCAAAGTTGTAAACCGATCCGATAGTGCTCATATTGTAATTGTTTCACAATAACAAAGACTTATCCGGGTGTTAGGCATGGTTCATGCCACCCACACTACTTCCATGTTTTCCTTTCGTTTGTTCCATAGTTGCTCTCTTGGTTTCTCATGTTCATGGATGTATGCTTATAAATGACTAAATGTTAAACTATTAACAATTGTCTAAGTATACAAGAGTTGCATTGGATTAGGAGTGTGACTCAACGGTAGCCTAGAATGAAGTATGGGTATGCTCTAGGTGAAGAGGTGTAGTCCAGACGAAGTATTCTTGGTGTGCCAAGAAACCAAGTAAGAGTTGTCACAACGCCACATGCCCTTAAGAGGTGAACAATCGTAATATCTGAACATGCATCCTTTGGGGTCGTGATAGGATTCAATTTTATTTATATATGAAGAAACAATGTCTTCATATATGGGGAGAGTTGGGGTTCCTTGGGCATGTGATGTGCCAATGGGCTACTCCACCCAAGACGCCTTGTGACATAATTCAAATAATTGATGGCTTGATGAAGGCTTGAAGGCAAGACATGGGTGCTCCACCAACGAAGGAAATTTGACTAAGGCACGGGGGGCACACTTAGGGGAGTTGGCTTGAGTCACCTTAGGGATGCACACACCTAAGACGATGAGTTGATTAGATGGATGGGGGCGTTGACCAAGAGTTTCATGGGTTGGAAAAATGTTAGAACGAGGCGTTTTGTGGGTTGGATGGGAAAGCTTCCCAAACACACCCACATGAGGAGTCAACCCAACCTTGTGAAGGGACACGACTTGGTGAATCGACGGGTCAAATCACCCATCGACATAATGATGCGACAATTGGTATGGATCGACGCCTATAAAGGCACAAGGGCACAAAAACAAAGGGAGTCAACTTGGAATAGAACAAGAGGAGCTCTGCGGTTCTTAGTCAGGCTTAGACGAAGAGGGGCGAGATCCCTCAAGGAGTCAAGTCACTCCCCATGGGAGTACTTGTGTTTCCTTGAGGTGATTTTGTGACGAATATGGGGCGACCTTCTTTTGGGAATATTTTGGGGAAGTCTGGAAATGCAGGTCCATTGGAGGCATGTGTGAGGAAAATATGAAATCTGTGAAGCATGTTTGAGGTGCACTGTAGGAGGTTGTAGAGACATTTACAACAAAGAGTCTTTGTGTGACGAATCTGTGCATGAGTGTCTTGGTGAGGTGAGGTGAATTGTGGGACTCTGCCAAGTTGTAAAATGAGCTGATAGTGCTCATATTGTAACTATTTCATAATAAAAAAATACTTAGTCGGATGTTAGGCATGGTTCATGCTACCCACACTATTTCTTTGTATGCCTTTTATTTGTTCTACTATTGTTCTCTTGATTTCTCATGTTCATGGATGTATGCTTATATATGACTAAGTGTTAAAGATGTTAACAATTGTCTAAGTGTACAAGAATTGCACTAGAGTATGAGTGTGACTTGTTGGTAGCCTATAACAGAGTATGGGTATGCTCTAGGTGAAGATGCGTGGTACAAATGAATTAGCCTTAGTATTTCCAAGCAACCAAGTGAGAAACGTCGTTGTGCTGCATGCCCTCAAGAGGTGTACGATTGCAAGGCACACCGTGGGGATGTGACATATAGTATCAAGGCATATTTGGCTCTTCACCACTACTGTATTCATAATAGTTGTGGGGGGGATGCACTTGTTGAGAAGACAGGTTGTCGCAAAGACGTTCTGGTGGGAACATTCACATACTAGGTGAACCATTCCATGGAGTGAATTGGTCGATTGCAGAATTTTAATCAGACTTACGAATGAGGTTCGGTTAACAGTGTGGTGGAAAGGTTGGTCTGGGTGAAAAACTTGTATAGACCAAGAGCAGAGTTTGTGGTGAGACAGAGCACTTAGACAAGGTGGGTGATTGCAAAAGTCATCACAAACTGCATCATAGAACTTGTCACAGACTTGATCACAGAGAAAATTTGGGCATAGACTTGGTTGGTTTGATGTGTGACAGAAGTCGGTGCCGAACCTGTTGTGCACACCTTGAGAGACCAGGTGCAGAGTTCGTTGGGTGAACCGAGCACTTGGGAAAGGAAATTGAATGCAAGATTTGTCGCACGACTTGTCACAGATCTAACCACATAAGTGATCACAGAAGTGATTGCGAGGGGGAGCAGTTTTTGGTTGCAACAAGTTAAAGCAATCCAATGAGCAACTTGAGGTGACATAGAGGAGCTCTGTAACAAGAAGTTGGTTCAAAACATTTCCATCATGACATCTTTGTGTTGTGCATCATTGAGAAGAATATTTGAGTTGAGTTAAGCTGTTGGATGAGTCGGTTGATCACTTCCTTTCGATGAGGTGACTCTTCGTAGATTTACAACAATCATTTAGTAGCAGTATGACTTGACAGTCGGGCGGTGGGTGCATGTGCATGGTTCCTTGAAGAAGAAGTAGTCAAGGTGCGGAGATGCCAAGGCATTGGATATGAGTTCGACCGATTGCACGCAAAGTTTGGGACTTAGACCAATTTATGAAGTGGTAGCAAGGTGCTCTACAACCCAATATGGGGGAGATGTTGTCATGTTAGCGTTATGTTAGATAACGTTACATTAAAAATATTAAAGTTAGCTCAATTAAAAAAATAACAATAAAAAATAAAGTCATCTCAATTATAAAAAAAGTAACTACATACGACATAACAACATCTAAATAATAAACCAACGTAGATCCATCTTAAATCCAGATCTATCAAGCGATCTGGGTTTAAGATTGATCAACGTTGGTAATAAAAGAAGATGTCAAATGCATATAAAGTTAATATGTATAATATTATATAATATTTATTTACATATTTAAATATTTATTTACATATTTGAATATTTAAAAATAAATGTACAATCTTTTTATTGTTCTTCTAATACATAGTAAATTAGATTTTGTAAAAGTTTGAAATTTTGTTATATCATTTTATAAAATTAAAATATGAATAATAACATTTCATCACACAACCACTTAAACTAAACTCAATTAAAAAATATATAATTTTATATAAATAACAATTATATTATTAATTTTGAATATCTTAAATATATTTAAAATAAAATATATAACATCTCATAACTAATAACTTAATTTTGAATATCTTAAATATATTTAAAATAAAATATATAACATCTCATAACTAATAACTACACGTTAAATGACTACTTGTTTAAATGTAAAACTATAATATTGAATATATAACAACTATAATACCAATTTTGGATTATTTAAATATATAAGATAACATATGTAGCATCATATAACCAAAAAATACAATATCTTGACAAGCCCTTAAGATAATAAAAACATTGTAATCAAATCTGCAAAAAAATGATCCGCACCATGAATTTCAAGGTTGTATCCATCTGTGACTGTTCTTGTCTGCATATTCATGTTGTTGCTGTCATTGAGAATGATTTTTTAACTGAAAATTGGTGTGTATCTAGCATTGAAAACTTGCAAGGAAGTACTAGTAGGAACTTGTGACTTGGCAAGGTTTGGGACGTCCCAAAGCCACTTTATCCACTTCTATCCCAAGGGTTGCCTACCCTTTGAGTCTCATCACAACATGGTAAATATTAAATAACATGTACAACTTCTACTCCCAGCTGGGGAAGTGGGAAAGTGCACTGACGAGTAAATAATAAAATAAATTGGATAACAAGTAATTCAATAGATACCCCCAACATGGAATAAAATGGATAACAAATAATTCAATAGATACATGCCACACAATTTTGGAAAATTATGAATCAATATAGTGAAATTCATTAATTCCTTCAAAATATTACAATCCTTCACACTCTCCTTGTACCCTCTTTCTACTCTCACGCTCTGCCCTAAATGATTTTCTCATAGTGGGGAAGTGCACCAATGAGTAAACCGTTTGCAAATGAAATTTGTTCACATAAATTGTTTGCAGACCCTTATCATAGACCAAACAAATATAGATCTACAACTTTAATTGAACATGTATATCGCTTGACAATGATTTACAAATGTTTTAAAGGAGGATGCATATTACAATCATACCTAGTAGGTCACTTGAGGTAAATATTGATGATATCACTCTTCTCTTTGTCATTACGTGTTCACAATTTAAATTCTCACCTTCCAACCCTTCATGAAATTATCGAGCCTCCTATGGAACACTACCATGGATATCAAGACTAATAGGCCCTTAAGAATTATAAGAGATCTAATACCAATTGAAGAAATAAAAAATGCATGAGACACAACAAGAGACATAAGAAGTGGCGAAAAATGCCTCAAGCCATAATATCTCTATTTCTCTCGCTGTATTCATTTTAATGATACAAATATATAATACAATAATGAAACCACCTCTGATCTCACATTGACACTTCATCGGGAGATAAGGTAGGAGGACGAAAAATAGGAATCTAGAAACACACTTAGGATGACAACTGTATCATAGAATGAGAAATATACAAAGGTGGTATACTAGGACTTCATGATTTTATATGAGTAATAGGCTAACAGACTCGCCGCGAGCGGGTTTGAATGGTTGTCATCCATTATTTTTCTGAAGGAGACCATCCAACATGGAGGAGGAATCACAAGGACGAGACACCTGTAGTATACCAGAATTCATGGTAAACCCTAATATCCATCTGTGAAAAGAGAAGCAGTGATAGTGGTAGAGGTGGTGCCAATGCCACCAAATGGAATTTGTACCCTCTTGATCTTCAAATTTTCAATCCACAGTTTTGGATGGATGGGAAGTAGTGAGAAAGGTAGCAGTTGTGATGAACGGAGTGAAGAATCAGATCACTCCCAGGAACAACGATGTCGGGATCCCCATGGCACCCTAGAGCACGTATTCTCAAAAATTTTCTATTGGAGATTGAGTGGGTGTGGGATATATGGTTGGTAGTTGTCATCATTGCGATTCTTGTACCAAAGGGTAAGAACAATACTATGAGAAGGTCATTTAGATGTATGGAATCACTTATGTTGATAGTTCTGTCACTTTTGGAGGTTACTCATCCTTGATGGTTTGTAACCAAAAAAATGTGGTGAATATTCCAAAGAATCTTCCCTTCGATGCCACTGCATCATTGCTATATGTGGGAAAAACAATGTACAACCCCATGAAATACTTCCAAATGACAAAGCCTGGAGAGATCCTTGACATAGTGGGCCTTGGTGGTTTGGGACACGTGGCTGTCAAATTTGGAAAAGCTTTTGGTTTGCAAGTTACGGTCATAAGTACATCACCTAACAAGGAAAATAAAGCCAGGGATGGAGCATGGGAGGGCCAGTGTCAAGCGGAAGAACAACTTAGAGTTTCCATGGATGCTTCTAATTTTAGTAAGATCGAGTGCCTTAGTTGAAAGAATGGTTAGTGTGTTTAAGTGTTGCTTAATGGTGGTGATGATGGTTTTGATGTCTTGGTAATATTGATAATCTATCTTTGTAATTCATAAGTTTTGGTTTCATTAAAGATAACAATCATATTGAGCTTCACGACCTCAATATGACATAGAGATTATTTTGGTAGAATTCACGACTCTAACAAATGACAGGGTAGGTATGGATATCCAAGACAAAGAATGAAAAAATATGTTGAAAATATAGACAACGGAGACATTTGAAGAAACAAAGTAGAAGCGATGGTGATGAGATGAGAATGATCTTAGTGGGATTATATTTTTTTGGCATATAATTGGTAACAAGGAGAGATGGTAATCTTTGTGTAGTTGTAAAACACTTTGAATTTTTTTTTCACCTAAGTTGAAATAATGTAATGATGCATATGTGAGAAGTAGGGGGTGCATGTTCGGTTGTACCCGACACTCTAGAGTTTTTTTGTCCAAGTTGTAAAGCTTAGCCATAGGCAAGTTAATTTTCCAAAGTGTTTGATAAGCCCAGTTACTCGGACCTACATACATTAGTGTAGTATCACACATAATCATTTAGAATGTATCCCTCTTATGCATAGATAGGATGTGACATCAATTTTTTAAATAAACCACTTGGATGGGTACGAGGGTGACATGTGTACTCGTATGCTAGCTTGATGTTGAATCAGAGAAGTTGAATCTTTGATTAAGGGGGGGAATGCGTGAAGTAATCTCAGAATGTGAGATGGTTGGGACCAAGTTATTGTTGGGTATGTGTTATATTCATTGCACAACCAAACCTAGTATGTGCATTGCTCCAGGTGCACAGGGGGGTTACAAGGGGGCAGCGTGCCCAAATTTGTTTTGGGTAGTTTTTGCGGTTTTTCGGCACATGATTTTTGCCAATGGTTTTCTAATTCTGGTTAAGGAATTAGGCTTGTCGATTAATATGTGTCAATGTATTAGGGGTTTTGTATGCCGCTAGATCATATATATTGTATTGTAAACAATGAATATATATGATGAATAAAGAATTAGAAGTGCGACTCTAAACATGTTGTTGGTTTTCTTGGTTTGGGTTTCTAGGGTAAAATATATGTATAATGTCTGTGTGCCATTGCATCTTTTCTATTTTTATTAATAATACATTTCTAGTGATTAATTGTACAAGGTTAAAATCTACAGTGATGATTAAGGAGGACTTTAACATGTTGATGAATAATTTTGGTGAAATGGATTCCTAGAGAACTTAAGAGTACAACTCATGGTACCCATGTATCTCGACAGATATATTTCTTTTTATATGGATATCAATGATCAATTTTATATAGGTACAAAAGGAAGGAGGAAGCAAGTTAAAATATGAAGCCCATAATGAAGAAAAAATTCTCTGTCTATGAATAGGTGAGCCTCTTTCCCTTCTCAATGGATGCGTTTCAAATTTCAAAGTGAAAAGTACAATGAAAGTGATAAAATTTCTATTATTTTTTATTTGAATGCGTTCCAGTTGTAGATAAAATGAAATCAAGTCAAGCATACAGTAGAACGTGTGTGGACCCCACACATAGAGATAACATTGACACGGTTGATGGTCGGCATGTGGACCCCAAATTTTCCTGACCATAATCTTTCCTATAACTTCTCCACTCCTTTGAAACTACTCTCTCATCTTCTCCAACACATTGAACATATAGAGATTCCCATCCCCTAATTTTTATATCTATTTCTATTTTTATAGCAAGTGGCAACACCTGCATCCTCCTTTCCCCAAACACACTTTGAAATCGAAATTTAGCGTTCTTCTCCTGCAACTATGGTTGACGCTTCCTTCGCCTCCTCCTCCACTTCTACTGATCCCACCACTAGAGGAAGTTGCGATTATCGCTGCTACAATGTGTTTATAAGCCATCCTGGCTTAGACACGAAGAAAACATTCGCTAACTATCTCTATCATCGTCTTCTTTCACATGGATTCACAACCTTTTTAGACCAGCAATAATTGCAAGAGGGACTCCATTTTCCGTCTCAAATAGAAGGTGTTATTCAAACTGCCTTGGTCCATGTGGCCATATTTTCTCCAAGATATGCGGAATCACAGTGGTGTTTGGAGGAGTTACTCTGCATGATGAAATCAAAGGCTCCCATTATCCCAATGTTTTACAAGGTCATTCCTACTGAGCTTAGGCGAACACAAAACAAGAGTGGAGTGTATGGTGAGTCCCTACAAAAACTCAAGATGAAGATGATGTACGATCCTCAAACTGGTAGCACTCAACCACGATATGATTATGCTACCATTCAAAATTGGATTAATGCTATTTCAAGTTTTGCAGACATAAGTGGGTTTGATCTGGACAACAAGTTTAATGATTGAGACCTCAAACTCCCTCTCTATGGACACTATATATAACATGTATACTGGGCCACTAGGAAGTTCACCCCACTTCCTTGGCCACTCATGATGAGGGGGTGATCCTTAATTAGTATTGTAGTTAGTGTTGCAGTTAGTTTTATCTTTTTCTATTGTAGATAGTAGTTCGCTTCAACAGTTTTTGCTGCAAGCATTTAATGGTTTTTTAGCAATTACTGTTGTAAGCGTTTAGTTAGTTGTTGCAACTTCTATTGTAATCAAATAATAACGAGAAGGAAAAGGACACCTTTCTTATAGAAGGAACTCCTCTCTCACTCAATAAACATGATGGTTATTTTCTCTTCTAATTCTTCTTCTCCATTTTCATGTATATTATATTTTCTCTGCTCCGTGTTATCTAGTTTTTGTTCATTGCACATTTAGTTTTCTATGTGTTTTTCAGATCTGAATTGCACATCAATTGGTATCAGAGCCTGGATCCAAGTCATCTTATGCTCAGCCAAGAAATTCAAGAGGCCATCCAACAATTTTTTTTTCTCAGAGCCAAACGTTCTTCTCAAGACTTCTAGTGTGCCCTCCTCAGGGTTTTTAGCACATTCATTTTTCACCATTCTCCACACGCCCTCTTCAGGGTACTGGATGCCTTCTCAGGGCCCTTAGGAGTTCAATGATTCTCAGTGTAACATCCATTGATATATTGGCATCCGTGGTGCATGAAAATTATGTTGCCGCAAAGAGAGTAATATATAGAGGATTTCACATCCACTGCCACAGCTCCAATTTAGGATTTAATGATGGCTCCCCAGGAGCTACTCCGTCTGCAACAACGTAGAGCTCCAACACCCATGAAACTAGCACTCTTCCAATTACCAAAGTTTTCATGCCAAATGAAAGGTGAGAATGTTGACTCTTAGCTTCACAGTCTTTCCACATACTTTCTTACATGTCCTGAGATGACAAAAGACGTGAAGCTTCATATTTTCGATCTGCAACTTAAGGGAATTATGCAGACATGGTGGGACACTCAGCTAGAGAATTATTCCTGGATCATGGACTTAGGAGACCCAATCAAGACATAGACACCACACATTATAACATGTACCTCTTCTGTCCCCCGAGATATCGAAAAAACCTCCTTTCCAAATGGTTGCATATTTGACAACTTGCCTATCAGTCAGTATAAAGCTACATATATGTATTCTGCAAATTGCGCATCCAACTACACATTTCAGATCTAGAAGAGGTATTGATAGTCAAATTTGATTCTGGTTTATGAACAATTTTCTGTCGTGAAGTCGATTTGATTGAGTCTCCTTCCTTGGACAAGGAATTTCTTCGGGCCTTGGACGTGGAGTGTAAAGTGGCTCGTCAAATATGCTCTCCCCCAACTCGATATGGTCCTTCTGCTACTAGTCCTTCACATATTGAGAATTTCATGGTTTCCCCTGCTTCCCCATCCACACCTAGAAATGTGCCATGGTGTACCTTTCATAAGACCAACTCGCATGCATATGCATAATGTCAGGAACTTAAGAACATTCACACCAACCAAATTCTATTTGCAGAGGTTGCTCAACCATATTCCTTTGACCATCCTGAAGTAGTCTCTCTCGACAATCCTACCAAAGTGGACGCTTCTCTGATCATGATGAGCACTAATGAACTCAACGTCTCTAATATACTTCTATTCACACATAATTGTTAGATTAAGCATGAGTTGGATACTCTCATCTTGGACAACAAAAGACAAAAGAACCTCATTTCCTAGAACTTGGTCACACGCCTGAACCTCCCCACCACTCTGCACCCGACCCCATACCAACTCGACTGGGTACAAAAGGAAGGCCTTCATCTCACTATCTCCAAGTGTTGTGAGGTTACCTTTGTGATTGTCCCTTTCCAAGATAATTTGGTGTGTGGTGTATCTTCTCTTGAATGTGTTGATTTGTTACTTGGAATTCCCTACCAACAGGCCCGACATGTTATCTATCATGCTAAATCTCATCAACACCACTTGCAACATGAGGGGCACACATATGTAATTACTTCTTCTGCTCTTAAATCCACCCATCCTATTACTGACCACATGATCGTTAATCAATTTAGTTTGAACCAATGTGTCGCTTTGTGCTTAGTTTTCCCCATTAACCTAAACAACCAGAAGAACCCTGTACCTCCTGCCATGGATCCCCTGCTTCAAGAATTTGCATATGTCTCCACACAACCCAAATAAATGCCATCGTCTCACTCTATTGATCTCACACTTGATCTAATTCTTGGTGCTTCTTTGCTCGATGCCCTATCCTATCACATCACTCCCCAAGAGGCCATTGAGATGGAACACCCAATTGGTCAACTTTTGAACTTAGGCCATATTCCCCCTTCATCATCTCTATGTGCATTTCCAAACTTTTCTATCCCCAAAAAATATGATTCATAAGGGAGCCTAGTGACCCCCTATCATGCCCTTAATAAATCCAATGTTAAAACCCGTTACCCCCTACCCCAGATTGAGGAATTCCTAGACCACTCTCAAGGGGATTATTCCTTCACATAGATGGATTTGACAGTTGGATACCATAAAGGTCGCATGAATGCAACAATCCATTGGTGTAAATGCATGATCATTTATCTTGGCAATGTTTTGGTCTTCAATAATTCTTGGGCAGAACATCTTTAGCACATCCACAACATCCTCGAGCTACTGCGGGAATATAAATTCAGGGAAATAAATCCTATGTTGGACAATCATTAGTTCCTCATTTGGGATTCATACTAGACACAACAGGGGTTCAATTAGGTCCATCTCAAGTACAGGTTTTGGCACAATTCCCAACACACTCCAATTCCCATGACCTAAATATTTTTTTTTGAAAGGTTGGGCACCACTTCTCTCATCTTCCGCTCACATTATGCTTTGCATGGGTTATCCATTTTCCAAATAGGAATCAACCCTTTGATATTAATAAAGATGTATTTCAGTTCGCTATTGGGGCGATATTTAAACAGGGAGGTTATTCCATGAAATTCCATTTAGAGACCCTTGCTGCTTCTGGATCAACACATCAACAACATGAACATCATTCAATTGAATGTTTTATCCATATGTTGACTCAACACTATACTTAGGAAGCAATTGCCTTATGGGCTGTTGATATTTTGATGTGACTACAGAAGATATTCTTTTGTATTTGTATTGGTCAAACCTCGAGAAGGTTATTGTAATATTATTGTATAAATTGGCTCAAAATAAATTATTATTTTATTGTTATGCTTATTGTTAAATTCAAAAAAACCCCTCTTAGGGTTTCATATTTTTGGGAGTCAATTATGTGTATAAATAGAGGTCAAGTTCCTCTCATTTGTACACACACAAAAATCACCTTCTCTTGTGTATTTGGAGCATAGAAAGGAAGGTATAGTGCAAGAGGTCTTGGTTTCTTGGTCTTGGCCCATTTGTGGAGAGCTATAATGTGACATTGTACTTGTTGAAGGAATCTATACTGAAGAATTGGTTACTGGGTTTTCTCCCCCATGAGGGTTTCCCATGATATATCTTGTGTTCTGTGATTGTTTATCTTTCAGTGATCCTATTACATGCAATTGTTAATGAATATTTTAGATGATAACTGTAACTTTCAAAATTATGACATGGTATTAGAGCATGCCTGAATAGAAGACAATTCACAGATCTAGAAGACAAAAGGAGTCGTTTTTCTTGATAGGAGTGGTTTCCAAACAAGACAAGACCACCAACAAGTGCGCCCTAGTGGAGCACATATTTTCCCTGGATCATATCCTAAGAATCCATAATTTGTGATTTAGGGGCATGATTACCAGAACCAAGATTGATGAGAAGCTGGAGGGAGCTGACAAATTCAGAGCCAGGAGGTACAAAGTATCACTCCTCCTAGAAGAACACGATCTAGAGAAGTTCACTAAAGAAGAGGTTTCAGAACCATAGAGAGATAAGGCTAAAGTAAAGCACAAGAAGGATATGGTCAAAGAAAAGATGATTATTGCAGACTCCATTAAGGACCATCTTATTCATCACATATCTTCATTATCCACTCCAAAAGAAATGATGGATGCCTTAACCCGACTGTTTGAAGGAAACAACATCAACCGAAGAATGACCTTGAGAACTTAGTTAAAGAACATGAGGATGCATAATTCAGAAACCATCCACTCTTACTTCTCAAGAGTGAACTAGATCAAGGAGAAGATATAATCCATTGGTGATACAATGAATGGATAAGAAATGGCGATTACCACCTTGAATGGCCTCCCAAGGTCATGGGATGCATTTATTCAAGGGATATTCTCAAGAAGGAAGCTACATAAGTTCAGTAGGATATGGGAAGATTGAAACCAAGAAGAAGAAAGGATGAAAACAAGAGAAGAGAAGATGATAGATGATGACCAAGCCCTAGCTTCCCACACTAGGAAATGGAAGAGAAAGAAAAAACCCTTCTCACCCAAGAAGTTTCATAAGGGCCGAAGAAATAACCCAAACAAAAAATGTTTTTGTTGTTAGAAAATGGGACACATTGCTAGGAATTGTTCCCTCATTCAGAGACCAAGGGAAAAGAAAGGAGGTAAAATGAATCATGTTCATACAACTGAAGATGATGAGCCACCCAAGAAGGTTTCAAAGGAAGATGAATCAAGTGATGAAGAGTATGTTATTATCTTATCCCTTACAGGAACTGTCACTCATGGAAGTGACATTTGGCTGGTGGACAATGGTGCTTCCAAGCACATGAAATGTTATAAAGACTCCTTGTCTAACCTTACTCATAGGATTCACTGCACAAGGTGAAATTGGGGGATGACTATCAATATCCGATCAAAGTAATAGGAGAATCCTCCTACAAGTTAGACTCAAGAAAGTCAATGAAGATGAAGGAATTTCTCTATGTTCCTAGATTGAAGAACATTTTCTCGATTTCAACATTGGATGAGAAGGGTTGCAAAGTTGCATTTGTTGGTGGAAAAGTTTGTATATGTCCTAGAGGGAATAATTTTGATGATGCTGTGATGATTTGATTTCAAGAGGGAGTACTCTTCAAATTGAAAGGGAGATCATATTCAACATTAATTCATGACATTGTGAATCCTAGTGAATTATGGAATATGAGATTTTCTCACCTACATTACAAGGCCCTACTGAGTGTGAACAAGATGGTGACGAGACTACCAGAGATCTAGGAAAAACTAGACGACGTGTGAAAAGGTTGTGCACAAGGAAAGACCGCGAAACACACCTTTCCCAACAATGATAACACAACCAAAATATTATTGGACATCGTGCACTGGTATGTGTGTAGACCGATGCCAACAAATTCACTAAGAGGGTATGTATATTATGTGTCTTTTATTGATGATTACTCATGTAAAACTTGGATCTATTTTTTGAAGGAAAAGAATGAAGTGTTTGGAAAATTCAAAGAATTTAAGGCACTGGTAGAAAACCTGACAGAGCGGAAGATAAAGACCTTGTGATGAGATAATGGAGGAGAATTAACTTCAGAGGAATTCAAAGAATATTGCAAGGAAGCTGAGATCAAGAGAGAGATTTATACTTCCTACAATCCTTAGCAGAATTGAGTAGCAGAAAGGAAGAATTGGACGATCATGGAAGTAGTGAAGGCTAGGATCCATGATCAAGATCTACCTATGCATATGTGGGAAGGAGAAACAAATACTGTAGTGTACGTGCATAACAAAAGTCCCCAAAAAGTACTTGAAAACAAGACACCAGTGGAGATGTTTTCAGGAGAGAAGTTGGAAGTAACCATCTAAGGATATTTGGCTGCCCCATATTTGTGCATGTCTCCAAGGAAAAGAGGAAAAAATTGGATCCATACGAAAATAATGGCATATTTGTTGGTTACAGTGACACATCAAAGGCATAGAGGATATATATTCCTATTCATTAGAAAGTTGATATTATCCAAGATGTCACCTTTGATGAGAGTGAAAATTTCAACAAATCAAAACAGAACTGTGAAAAAGAGGTTCATGAGGAGGAGAATGAAGTTACTAGAGTTCCAGAGGAAGAAGCAATTGAACAAGAGGAAGTCATTCATGAGGATAATCACATGGCAGAACCTTAGAGGCCAATAAATATTCCTTCTCACAAGAGAAGAATAGCTTGGGCACATGAGCTCATCATAGATGTAGAAAGATATGGTGCCCCAAAAAATTATCTCAGGGAAAGTAAGAAGCTGAAACATATTCCAACTATGTGGCATGTTTGTGTGATATCATGGATGTAGAACCATCCAATTATGAAGAGGCTGCATAAAAGAGGGTATGGAAGGATGCCATGGGGGAGGAATATTAGTCCATAGTAAAGAATGATGTCTCGGATGTGGTCCCCAGACCGAAGGAGAAATCAATAGTAATTTCAAAATGGATCTATAAGATGAAACATGCAACTGATGGCACTATTGAAAAGTATAAGGCTAGATTTGTGGCTTGAGGATTCTCTCATAAGGATGACATTGAATACGAGGAGACATTTTCTCCCTTGGAGAGATATACCTCGATCAGGACTATACTTGCATTGGCTGCAATAATGTAATGGAAGGTGCATCATATGGATGTGAAGACGAGCTTCTTGAATGGTGAAATAAAAGAGGAAGTATATGGAGAAACCATAAGGGTTCGAGGTACATGACATGGAGACGCATGTGTGCATATTGAAGAAGGATTTATATGGATTAAAGCAGGCACCGATAGAATGGTATGGAAAGATCAACAATTTTCTGATGAGCGTAGGATTTACAAAGAGCAATGCATATCCTAACATTTACTTTAAGGTTGTGGATGATGGTCTAGTAATAATACTGTTGTATGTGGATGACTTGTTTCTAACAGGTGTGGAAAATCTCATCTCAGAGTGTAAGAGAAAACTGGATGCTGAGTTTGAGATGAAATATCTCAAGATGATGCATTACTTTTTGGGTCTTGAGGTATGGCAGAGACATGATGAGATATTTCTGAATCAAGGGAAGTATGCAGTAGAAATCCTTAAGAGGTTTGGGATGTTGGATTTCAAGGAAATGGATACACCTATGGTATCAAATCTGAATTTTTCTGCAGGATACGACTTCAAAGATTGTGGATGTTACTTTATATAGGAAGATGGTGGGTTCATTGATGTACTTGATGAACACGAGACCAAATATATGTTTTGCTGTGAACACCCTGAGTCAGTATATGGAGCATCCCAAGAAGGTTCATTTGGTCACAAAAAAACATGTGATGAGGTACCATAAGGGTACATTGGATTATGGTCTTAGGTATGTGATAAACCATGAGTTCAGGTTATATGGATATTCAAATTCAGATTGGGCCGAAAGTATTTCTAATTGGAAGAGTACTTCGACATATTTCTTCAGTCTAGGCTTCAATATGGTTTCATGGAGCAACCAAAATCATTCATGTGTAGCACTCAATATGAGTGAGGATGAATATGTGGAAGCATGTGTAGCATGTAGAGAAGTAGTGTGGCTTCGAAAGCTGTTGTTTGGGTTATTTTGTCTCAAACTGAAGGTGACTTGCATTTGGTGTGAAAACTAGAGTTGCATGAAGTTCTCAGAGAGTCCGGTGTTCCATGACAAGTCGAAGCATATCGAGATAAAATATAACTATATTAGGGATATGGTGCAGAGGGGAGAAGTGAGGCTCCAGTACATGACTACCGAGGAGAAGGTTGCAGATGTGTTGACCAAGCCACTATCGAGGATGAATTTTGAGCACTTCAGGGACAAGCTTGGTGTGGTCTCTCCTCAGAGGGAGTGGTGAGATACATATGCATTGTGGCATAGTGGATTTCCCGGGGACTTGTTGTAGCTAATTGAGAGATACCCACATGCCTTGGATGCATTGGCTGTGAAGTCACAAGGGTGCACATGATGAGGTACATATGCATTGCAAGGTAGTGGATGTCATGGTGACATATTGAAGCTATTTGAGAGCTACCCATAGGCCTTGGATGCATTGACTATGAATTCATGTTGTACTATGGATATTCGATGATGTATATATTCATATGTTCAACAATAAATGGTCATGAGCTCATGTGGCAACAAATAATACCTTCCTAGTTAAGAGGGAGTGTTTATATTTTGATGTAACTACAGAAGATATTCTTTTGTATTTTTATTGGTCAAACCTCGAGAAGGTTATTGTAATATTATTGTATAAATTGGCTCAAAAGAAATTAATATTTTATTGTTATCCCTATTGTAAAAGTAAAAAAAACCCTCTTAGGGTTGTGTCTTTTTAGGAGTCAATTGTATATAAATAGAGGTCGAGTTTCTCTCATTTTTACACACACAACTCACCTTATCTTTTGTATTTGGAGAATAACAAGGAAGGTCTAGTGTAGGAGGTCTTGGTTTCTTGGTATTTGGTATCTTGGTCTTGGTCTATTTTTGGAGAGCTATAACGCGACATTGTATTGGTTGAATGAATCTATACT
>ML816447.1:95261-123234 GCA_009831015.1 Picea engelmannii
GGCACATGATTTTTGCCAATGGTTTTCTAATTCTGGTTAAGGAATTAGGCTTGTCGATTAATATGTGTCAATGTATTAGGGGTTTTGTATGCCGCTAGATCATATATATTGTATTGTAAACAATGAATATATATGATGAATAAAGAATTAGAAGTGCGACTCTAAACATGTTGTTGGTTTTCTTGGTTTGGGTTTCTAGGGTAAAATATATGTATAATGTCTGTGTGCCATTGCATCTTTTCTATTTTTATTAATAATACATTTCTAGTGATTAATTGTACAAGGTTAAAATCTACAGTGATGATTAAGGAGGACTTTAACATGTTGATGAATAATTTTGGTGAAATGGATTCCTAGAGAACTTAAGAGTACAACTCATGGTACCCATGTATCTCGACAGATATATTTCTTTTTATATGGATATCAATGATCAATTTTATATAGGTACAAAAGGAAGGAGGAAGCAAGTTAAAATATGAAGCCCATAATGAAGAAAAAATTCTCTGTCTATGAATAGGTGAGCCTCTTTCCCTTCTCAATGGATGCGTTTCAAATTTCAAAGTGAAAAGTACAATGAAAGTGATAAAATTTCTATTATTTTTTATTTGAATGCGTTCCAGTTGTAGATAAAATGAAATCAAGTCAAGCATACAGTAGAACGTGTGTGGACCCCACACATAGAGATAACATTGACACGGTTGATGGTCGGCATGTGGACCCCAAATTTTCCTGACCATAATCTTTCCTATAACTTCTCCACTCCTTTGAAACTACTCTCTCATCTTCTCCAACACATTGAACATATAGAGATTCCCATCCCCTAATTTTTATATCTATTTCTATTTTTATAGCAAGTGGCAACACCTGCATCCTCCTTTCCCCAAACACACTTTGAAATCGAAATTTAGCGTTCTTCTCCTGCAACTATGGTTGACGCTTCCTTCGCCTCCTCCTCCACTTCTACTGATCCCACCACTAGAGGAAGTTGCGATTATCGCTGCTACAATGTGTTTATAAGCCATCCTGGCTTAGACACGAAGAAAACATTCGCTAACTATCTCTATCATCGTCTTCTTTCACATGGATTCACAACCTTTTTAGACCAGCAATAATTGCAAGAGGGACTCCATTTTCCGTCTCAAATAGAAGGTGTTATTCAAACTGCCTTGGTCCATGTGGCCATATTTTCTCCAAGATATGCGGAATCACAGTGGTGTTTGGAGGAGTTACTCTGCATGATGAAATCAAAGGCTCCCATTATCCCAATGTTTTACAAGGTCATTCCTACTGAGCTTAGGCGAACACAAAACAAGAGTGGAGTGTATGGTGAGTCCCTACAAAAACTCAAGATGAAGATGATGTACGATCCTCAAACTGGTAGCACTCAACCACGATATGATTATGCTACCATTCAAAATTGGATTAATGCTATTTCAAGTTTTGCAGACATAAGTGGGTTTGATCTGGACAACAAGTTTAATGATTGAGACCTCAAACTCCCTCTCTATGGACACTATATATAACATGTATACTGGGCCACTAGGAAGTTCACCCCACTTCCTTGGCCACTCATGATGAGGGGGTGATCCTTAATTAGTATTGTAGTTAGTGTTGCAGTTAGTTTTATCTTTTTCTATTGTAGATAGTAGTTCGCTTCAACAGTTTTTGCTGCAAGCATTTAATGGTTTTTTAGCAATTACTGTTGTAAGCGTTTAGTTAGTTGTTGCAACTTCTATTGTAATCAAATAATAACGAGAAGGAAAAGGACACCTTTCTTATAGAAGGAACTCCTCTCTCACTCAATAAACATGATGGTTATTTTCTCTTCTAATTCTTCTTCTCCATTTTCATGTATATTATATTTTCTCTGCTCCGTGTTATCTAGTTTTTGTTCATTGCACATTTAGTTTTCTATGTGTTTTTCAGATCTGAATTGCACATCAATTGGTATCAGAGCCTGGATCCAAGTCATCTTATGCTCAGCCAAGAAATTCAAGAGGCCATCCAACAATTTTTTTTTCTCAGAGCCAAACGTTCTTCTCAAGACTTCTAGTGTGCCCTCCTCAGGGTTTTTAGCACATTCATTTTTCACCATTCTCCACACGCCCTCTTCAGGGTACTGGATGCCTTCTCAGGGCCCTTAGGAGTTCAATGATTCTCAGTGTAACATCCATTGATATATTGGCATCCGTGGTGCATGAAAATTATGTTGCCGCAAAGAGAGTAATATATAGAGGATTTCACATCCACTGCCACAGCTCCAATTTAGGATTTAATGATGGCTCCCCAGGAGCTACTCCGTCTGCAACAACGTAGAGCTCCAACACCCATGAAACTAGCACTCTTCCAATTACCAAAGTTTTCATGCCAAATGAAAGGTGAGAATGTTGACTCTTAGCTTCACAGTCTTTCCACATACTTTCTTACATGTCCTGAGATGACAAAAGACGTGAAGCTTCATATTTTCGATCTGCAACTTAAGGGAATTATGCAGACATGGTGGGACACTCAGCTAGAGAATTATTCCTGGATCATGGACTTAGGAGACCCAATCAAGACATAGACACCACACATTATAACATGTACCTCTTCTGTCCCCCGAGATATCGAAAAAACCTCCTTTCCAAATGGTTGCATATTTGACAACTTGCCTATCAGTCAGTATAAAGCTACATATATGTATTCTGCAAATTGCGCATCCAACTACACATTTCAGATCTAGAAGAGGTATTGATAGTCAAATTTGATTCTGGTTTATGAACAATTTTCTGTCGTGAAGTCGATTTGATTGAGTCTCCTTCCTTGGACAAGGAATTTCTTCGGGCCTTGGACGTGGAGTGTAAAGTGGCTCGTCAAATATGCTCTCCCCCAACTCGATATGGTCCTTCTGCTACTAGTCCTTCACATATTGAGAATTTCATGGTTTCCCCTGCTTCCCCATCCACACCTAGAAATGTGCCATGGTGTACCTTTCATAAGACCAACTCGCATGCATATGCATAATGTCAGGAACTTAAGAACATTCACACCAACCAAATTCTATTTGCAGAGGTTGCTCAACCATATTCCTTTGACCATCCTGAAGTAGTCTCTCTCGACAATCCTACCAAAGTGGACGCTTCTCTGATCATGATGAGCACTAATGAACTCAACGTCTCTAATATACTTCTATTCACACATAATTGTTAGATTAAGCATGAGTTGGATACTCTCATCTTGGACAACAAAAGACAAAAGAACCTCATTTCCTAGAACTTGGTCACACGCCTGAACCTCCCCACCACTCTGCACCCGACCCCATACCAACTCGACTGGGTACAAAAGGAAGGCCTTCATCTCACTATCTCCAAGTGTTGTGAGGTTACCTTTGTGATTGTCCCTTTCCAAGATAATTTGGTGTGTGGTGTATCTTCTCTTGAATGTGTTGATTTGTTACTTGGAATTCCCTACCAACAGGCCCGACATGTTATCTATCATGCTAAATCTCATCAACACCACTTGCAACATGAGGGGCACACATATGTAATTACTTCTTCTGCTCTTAAATCCACCCATCCTATTACTGACCACATGATCGTTAATCAATTTAGTTTGAACCAATGTGTCGCTTTGTGCTTAGTTTTCCCCATTAACCTAAACAACCAGAAGAACCCTGTACCTCCTGCCATGGATCCCCTGCTTCAAGAATTTGCATATGTCTCCACACAACCCAAATAAATGCCATCGTCTCACTCTATTGATCTCACACTTGATCTAATTCTTGGTGCTTCTTTGCTCGATGCCCTATCCTATCACATCACTCCCCAAGAGGCCATTGAGATGGAACACCCAATTGGTCAACTTTTGAACTTAGGCCATATTCCCCCTTCATCATCTCTATGTGCATTTCCAAACTTTTCTATCCCCAAAAAATATGATTCATAAGGGAGCCTAGTGACCCCCTATCATGCCCTTAATAAATCCAATGTTAAAACCCGTTACCCCCTACCCCAGATTGAGGAATTCCTAGACCACTCTCAAGGGGATTATTCCTTCACATAGATGGATTTGACAGTTGGATACCATAAAGGTCGCATGAATGCAACAATCCATTGGTGTAAATGCATGATCATTTATCTTGGCAATGTTTTGGTCTTCAATAATTCTTGGGCAGAACATCTTTAGCACATCCACAACATCCTCGAGCTACTGCGGGAATATAAATTCAGGGAAATAAATCCTATGTTGGACAATCATTAGTTCCTCATTTGGGATTCATACTAGACACAACAGGGGTTCAATTAGGTCCATCTCAAGTACAGGTTTTGGCACAATTCCCAACACACTCCAATTCCCATGACCTAAATATTTTTTTTTGAAAGGTTGGGCACCACTTCTCTCATCTTCCGCTCACATTATGCTTTGCATGGGTTATCCATTTTCCAAATAGGAATCAACCCTTTGATATTAATAAAGATGTATTTCAGTTCGCTATTGGGGCGATATTTAAACAGGGAGGTTATTCCATGAAATTCCATTTAGAGACCCTTGCTGCTTCTGGATCAACACATCAACAACATGAACATCATTCAATTGAATGTTTTATCCATATGTTGACTCAACACTATACTTAGGAAGCAATTGCCTTATGGGCTGTTGATATTTTGATGTGACTACAGAAGATATTCTTTTGTATTTGTATTGGTCAAACCTCGAGAAGGTTATTGTAATATTATTGTATAAATTGGCTCAAAATAAATTATTATTTTATTGTTATGCTTATTGTTAAATTCAAAAAAACCCCTCTTAGGGTTTCATATTTTTGGGAGTCAATTATGTGTATAAATAGAGGTCAAGTTCCTCTCATTTGTACACACACAAAAATCACCTTCTCTTGTGTATTTGGAGCATAGAAAGGAAGGTATAGTGCAAGAGGTCTTGGTTTCTTGGTCTTGGCCCATTTGTGGAGAGCTATAATGTGACATTGTACTTGTTGAAGGAATCTATACTGAAGAATTGGTTACTGGGTTTTCTCCCCCATGAGGGTTTCCCATGATATATCTTGTGTTCTGTGATTGTTTATCTTTCAGTGATCCTATTACATGCAATTGTTAATGAATATTTTAGATGATAACTGTAACTTTCAAAATTATGACATGGTATTAGAGCATGCCTGAATAGAAGACAATTCACAGATCTAGAAGACAAAAGGAGTCGTTTTTCTTGATAGGAGTGGTTTCCAAACAAGACAAGACCACCAACAAGTGCGCCCTAGTGGAGCACATATTTTCCCTGGATCATATCCTAAGAATCCATAATTTGTGATTTAGGGGCATGATTACCAGAACCAAGATTGATGAGAAGCTGGAGGGAGCTGACAAATTCAGAGCCAGGAGGTACAAAGTATCACTCCTCCTAGAAGAACACGATCTAGAGAAGTTCACTAAAGAAGAGGTTTCAGAACCATAGAGAGATAAGGCTAAAGTAAAGCACAAGAAGGATATGGTCAAAGAAAAGATGATTATTGCAGACTCCATTAAGGACCATCTTATTCATCACATATCTTCATTATCCACTCCAAAAGAAATGATGGATGCCTTAACCCGACTGTTTGAAGGAAACAACATCAACCGAAGAATGACCTTGAGAACTTAGTTAAAGAACATGAGGATGCATAATTCAGAAACCATCCACTCTTACTTCTCAAGAGTGAACTAGATCAAGGAGAAGATATAATCCATTGGTGATACAATGAATGGATAAGAAATGGCGATTACCACCTTGAATGGCCTCCCAAGGTCATGGGATGCATTTATTCAAGGGATATTCTCAAGAAGGAAGCTACATAAGTTCAGTAGGATATGGGAAGATTGAAACCAAGAAGAAGAAAGGATGAAAACAAGAGAAGAGAAGATGATAGATGATGACCAAGCCCTAGCTTCCCACACTAGGAAATGGAAGAGAAAGAAAAAACCCTTCTCACCCAAGAAGTTTCATAAGGGCCGAAGAAATAACCCAAACAAAAAATGTTTTTGTTGTTAGAAAATGGGACACATTGCTAGGAATTGTTCCCTCATTCAGAGACCAAGGGAAAAGAAAGGAGGTAAAATGAATCATGTTCATACAACTGAAGATGATGAGCCACCCAAGAAGGTTTCAAAGGAAGATGAATCAAGTGATGAAGAGTATGTTATTATCTTATCCCTTACAGGAACTGTCACTCATGGAAGTGACATTTGGCTGGTGGACAATGGTGCTTCCAAGCACATGAAATGTTATAAAGACTCCTTGTCTAACCTTACTCATAGGATTCACTGCACAAGGTGAAATTGGGGGATGACTATCAATATCCGATCAAAGTAATAGGAGAATCCTCCTACAAGTTAGACTCAAGAAAGTCAATGAAGATGAAGGAATTTCTCTATGTTCCTAGATTGAAGAACATTTTCTCGATTTCAACATTGGATGAGAAGGGTTGCAAAGTTGCATTTGTTGGTGGAAAAGTTTGTATATGTCCTAGAGGGAATAATTTTGATGATGCTGTGATGATTTGATTTCAAGAGGGAGTACTCTTCAAATTGAAAGGGAGATCATATTCAACATTAATTCATGACATTGTGAATCCTAGTGAATTATGGAATATGAGATTTTCTCACCTACATTACAAGGCCCTACTGAGTGTGAACAAGATGGTGACGAGACTACCAGAGATCTAGGAAAAACTAGACGACGTGTGAAAAGGTTGTGCACAAGGAAAGACCGCGAAACACACCTTTCCCAACAATGATAACACAACCAAAATATTATTGGACATCGTGCACTGGTATGTGTGTAGACCGATGCCAACAAATTCACTAAGAGGGTATGTATATTATGTGTCTTTTATTGATGATTACTCATGTAAAACTTGGATCTATTTTTTGAAGGAAAAGAATGAAGTGTTTGGAAAATTCAAAGAATTTAAGGCACTGGTAGAAAACCTGACAGAGCGGAAGATAAAGACCTTGTGATGAGATAATGGAGGAGAATTAACTTCAGAGGAATTCAAAGAATATTGCAAGGAAGCTGAGATCAAGAGAGAGATTTATACTTCCTACAATCCTTAGCAGAATTGAGTAGCAGAAAGGAAGAATTGGACGATCATGGAAGTAGTGAAGGCTAGGATCCATGATCAAGATCTACCTATGCATATGTGGGAAGGAGAAACAAATACTGTAGTGTACGTGCATAACAAAAGTCCCCAAAAAGTACTTGAAAACAAGACACCAGTGGAGATGTTTTCAGGAGAGAAGTTGGAAGTAACCATCTAAGGATATTTGGCTGCCCCATATTTGTGCATGTCTCCAAGGAAAAGAGGAAAAAATTGGATCCATACGAAAATAATGGCATATTTGTTGGTTACAGTGACACATCAAAGGCATAGAGGATATATATTCCTATTCATTAGAAAGTTGATATTATCCAAGATGTCACCTTTGATGAGAGTGAAAATTTCAACAAATCAAAACAGAACTGTGAAAAAGAGGTTCATGAGGAGGAGAATGAAGTTACTAGAGTTCCAGAGGAAGAAGCAATTGAACAAGAGGAAGTCATTCATGAGGATAATCACATGGCAGAACCTTAGAGGCCAATAAATATTCCTTCTCACAAGAGAAGAATAGCTTGGGCACATGAGCTCATCATAGATGTAGAAAGATATGGTGCCCCAAAAAATTATCTCAGGGAAAGTAAGAAGCTGAAACATATTCCAACTATGTGGCATGTTTGTGTGATATCATGGATGTAGAACCATCCAATTATGAAGAGGCTGCATAAAAGAGGGTATGGAAGGATGCCATGGGGGAGGAATATTAGTCCATAGTAAAGAATGATGTCTCGGATGTGGTCCCCAGACCGAAGGAGAAATCAATAGTAATTTCAAAATGGATCTATAAGATGAAACATGCAACTGATGGCACTATTGAAAAGTATAAGGCTAGATTTGTGGCTTGAGGATTCTCTCATAAGGATGACATTGAATACGAGGAGACATTTTCTCCCTTGGAGAGATATACCTCGATCAGGACTATACTTGCATTGGCTGCAATAATGTAATGGAAGGTGCATCATATGGATGTGAAGACGAGCTTCTTGAATGGTGAAATAAAAGAGGAAGTATATGGAGAAACCATAAGGGTTCGAGGTACATGACATGGAGACGCATGTGTGCATATTGAAGAAGGATTTATATGGATTAAAGCAGGCACCGATAGAATGGTATGGAAAGATCAACAATTTTCTGATGAGCGTAGGATTTACAAAGAGCAATGCATATCCTAACATTTACTTTAAGGTTGTGGATGATGGTCTAGTAATAATACTGTTGTATGTGGATGACTTGTTTCTAACAGGTGTGGAAAATCTCATCTCAGAGTGTAAGAGAAAACTGGATGCTGAGTTTGAGATGAAATATCTCAAGATGATGCATTACTTTTTGGGTCTTGAGGTATGGCAGAGACATGATGAGATATTTCTGAATCAAGGGAAGTATGCAGTAGAAATCCTTAAGAGGTTTGGGATGTTGGATTTCAAGGAAATGGATACACCTATGGTATCAAATCTGAATTTTTCTGCAGGATACGACTTCAAAGATTGTGGATGTTACTTTATATAGGAAGATGGTGGGTTCATTGATGTACTTGATGAACACGAGACCAAATATATGTTTTGCTGTGAACACCCTGAGTCAGTATATGGAGCATCCCAAGAAGGTTCATTTGGTCACAAAAAAACATGTGATGAGGTACCATAAGGGTACATTGGATTATGGTCTTAGGTATGTGATAAACCATGAGTTCAGGTTATATGGATATTCAAATTCAGATTGGGCCGAAAGTATTTCTAATTGGAAGAGTACTTCGACATATTTCTTCAGTCTAGGCTTCAATATGGTTTCATGGAGCAACCAAAATCATTCATGTGTAGCACTCAATATGAGTGAGGATGAATATGTGGAAGCATGTGTAGCATGTAGAGAAGTAGTGTGGCTTCGAAAGCTGTTGTTTGGGTTATTTTGTCTCAAACTGAAGGTGACTTGCATTTGGTGTGAAAACTAGAGTTGCATGAAGTTCTCAGAGAGTCCGGTGTTCCATGACAAGTCGAAGCATATCGAGATAAAATATAACTATATTAGGGATATGGTGCAGAGGGGAGAAGTGAGGCTCCAGTACATGACTACCGAGGAGAAGGTTGCAGATGTGTTGACCAAGCCACTATCGAGGATGAATTTTGAGCACTTCAGGGACAAGCTTGGTGTGGTCTCTCCTCAGAGGGAGTGGTGAGATACATATGCATTGTGGCATAGTGGATTTCCCGGGGACTTGTTGTAGCTAATTGAGAGATACCCACATGCCTTGGATGCATTGGCTGTGAAGTCACAAGGGTGCACATGATGAGGTACATATGCATTGCAAGGTAGTGGATGTCATGGTGACATATTGAAGCTATTTGAGAGCTACCCATAGGCCTTGGATGCATTGACTATGAATTCATGTTGTACTATGGATATTCGATGATGTATATATTCATATGTTCAACAATAAATGGTCATGAGCTCATGTGGCAACAAATAATACCTTCCTAGTTAAGAGGGAGTGTTTATATTTTGATGTAACTACAGAAGATATTCTTTTGTATTTTTATTGGTCAAACCTCGAGAAGGTTATTGTAATATTATTGTATAAATTGGCTCAAAAGAAATTAATATTTTATTGTTATCCCTATTGTAAAAGTAAAAAAAACCCTCTTAGGGTTGTGTCTTTTTAGGAGTCAATTGTATATAAATAGAGGTCGAGTTTCTCTCATTTTTACACACACAACTCACCTTATCTTTTGTATTTGGAGAATAACAAGGAAGGTCTAGTGTAGGAGGTCTTGGTTTCTTGGTATTTGGTATCTTGGTCTTGGTCTATTTTTGGAGAGCTATAACGCGACATTGTATTGGTTGAATGAATCTATACTAAAGAATTGTTTGTTGGGTTTTCTCCCCCATGAGGCTTTCCCAGGACATATCTTGTGTTCTGTGATTGTTTATATTTCAATGATCCTGTTACATGCAATTTTTAATGAATGTTAAATAAGATAATTGTAACTTCTAAAATTCTAACATGGGAAACCCAAGACTGTGCGAAACAAAGGCATGATAAGAAGTGCACACCATTGTTATTTCAATTGGGAGATCGTATATGTATCTTTTTAGACAAGTACCAATTTAATCGACAACATCATTTACAGTACCATTTCCCTCATTTTCTGGCGGAAGAAGGGACACTTCCATATCTAAACATGGAGGAATTGGGCCACCAAGAAGTGCGCCCCACTTCCTTGGCCACTCATGATGAAGGGAAACTCCTTAATTAATATTGTAGTTAGTGTTGCAATTATTTCTAGATTTTTCTATTGTAGACAATAGTTCACTTCAACACTTTCCGTTGCAAGCATTTAGTGTTTTTTTTGGCAATTACTGTTGTAAGAATTTAGCTAGTTGCTGCAACTTCTATTGTAATTAGATAATAACGAGAAGGAAAAAAAAACCTTTCTTATAGAAGGCGCTCCTCTCTCACTCAATAAACATGATGGTTATTTTCTCTTCTAATTCTTCTTCTCCATTTTCATGTTTATTCTATTTTCTTTGCTTCGCTATCTAGTTTCGAATATTCATGGTTTCAACAGATATAACCAAATCCAGATAGATTTTGAGGACTAGAACAAGACTACCTTTACTTACCCCTGGGGAAAATTCACCTATTGGGACCTCCTGTTTGGGATTTGTAGCACACCCACTACTTTCTAGTAGGCAATATTGGGAATATTTTCAAATTTGGTTAATGAATCTCTCAATAGTTTTATGGATGATTCCACACTCTATGGAAATACATTTGACACAACTCTGGCTAACCTTGAAAATGTACTGAAACATTGTAAACAAACTCATCTCTATTTAAGCATCAAAAAATTTCATACGATGACGGATGAGGGAGTTGTACTTGGGAATTATATCTCTTCTATAGAAATACAGATGGACCAGACTAAAATTGAGGTAATTATGAACCCCCCCCCCCTCCAAAATTAGAAAAAAAGGTGCATATCCTATTAGAAAAAATAGGTTATTATCGCTGTTTCATTGAAAATTATTCAAGGATCGCATATCCTTTATTTGCTTTACTTTCGAAGGATACACAATTTAAATGGACCGATAAATGCCAAAATTCCCTTACAGATCTGAAAAAGTGCTTATCTAAAGCACCTATTTTGAGAGGGCCTGATTGGACTTTTCCATTCCACATTTCTACGGATGCCTTGAATAATGCTATTAGTGATATACTAGGACAATAGGAGGAATGAAATCCATACACCATATACTATATCAACAAGAATTTGACTCCTATAGAGTTAAATTACACGGTAACTGAAAAAGAATTCCTTGTTGTTATACACGTTATCGAAAAATTCCAGCATTATATCACGGGGTATCAGGTATTTGTACATACAAATCATTCAACTATTAAATATTTAATGAATAAATTTGTCACAAATGATGGATTTACTAGGTGGTTATTGTTATTACAAGAGTTTGACATCACTATTTTGGACAAACCTGAAAATGATAATGTTTTCACAAACTTCCTCTCTAGGCTTACCAACAACAGTGATGAATCTCCTGTTGAAAAATATTTTCTTGATGAACACTTATTCACAATATCTACTCACTCATAGTGGTATATATATATATATATATATATTGTACTGGGGGAATCAACAACGGGCGGTTCTAGTACTCGCATGACACGGGGTCGATACCCGTCGGCTACCACTATAACCCCATGTGCAACCACCCAGCCCGCAAGAATGGCGCACGAGTAAATCCGGGTGAGAATTGAACATGAGACCTCTTTACAAATTTCCTTCCATTTACATGACACTTGCCAATCTGTCTACACCCATGTGGGCATAGTGGTATGTATATATTGCTAACTATCTTTCTACAGGAAAATTACCACACCACCTTTCTCCCAGAGAACGACACAAAAATATTCAACATAGTGCCCGATATTCTTGGGTAGTTCGATGTCTCTTTTATACAGGTCCCGATCTTGAGATATGACAATGTATAAGAGAATATGAGATATACGATATTCTAAAAGTCTTCCATGATGATCCTTGTGGTGGAAACTTTGCTGATAAAATAACGTGGTATAAGGCACTTCACATGGGTTATTATTGGTCTACCTTGTTTTAGGATGCCAAAACATATGTAGAAGGATGTGATACCTGCCAACGAATGGACCAACCCATTCGATCAAATGAAATTCCATTGAAATAACAATTGGTTATTGAACCCTTTGAGAAGTGGGATCTTGAATTTGTTGGGCCCATTCATTCTCCATATTTTCAAAAGTCCTACATCTTGGTATGCATAGATTATGTTACAAAATGGGTTGAAGCGAGGGCACTCATCAAGGCTACTAAAAAAGATGTTGCATAATTTCTATTCGAAAACATATTTGTTTGCTTTGGAGTGCCCCCAAAAATAATAACAGATTGAGGCCCTGAGTTTACTTCCCAGTTGATTGTAGATATTACTAAACAATACCAGATTCACCACAGGATTATGTCACCTTACCACCCACAAGCAAATGGTCAAGTGGAAAGCACTAATAAATTTATTGAAGGAATACTTACCAAAATCGTGGCTAGTCATCGTAGTGATTGGGCCGAGCAACTATCAAAAGCCCTTTGGCACTACACGACAACATGGTGAAACACCACAGGTTTTTCTCCATTTGAAATTGTGTTTGGTAAGATTCCCATCTTCCCCATTGAATTTGAGACAAAAATATCAAAAACAACTTTATCAGTAAATCTGGATCTAACCACAACACAAAAACACCATTTGAATCATATCAATGAATTATATGAAATAGTATTGGCTACCATACATCATACACACCATGTTAAAAAACAACGCGCCGAGTGGCATGATAAATTTATTAAAAATAAGGTGTTTTAAAAGGGTGATTGGGCATTGTTATATGATTCCATATTTAAGGATTTCAATGGGAAAGTGTGCACTAGATAGTTAGGCCCTTATGAAGTGGATACGATTTTTGATAATGAGAATGTCAGACTCACAATCATAGACAGATTAGGGATTTCTCTCCTTACTAATGGTCATTGTCATCAGTTGTATCATCAACCACTTTCAGATCCAGGTTTGAAAATTATTGGGGCTAAACACCATTCTGTTGCACCATCAATCACTAAAACAAAATAAATAAATAAACAAATAAACAAAATAAAAATAAAATAAAATAATAAATCAATAATAAATCTAACTGTGAAAACTCTCATAGAGTTCAATTATATGTGTCAATTGAAAACCAACTTTGTTGGTGGTTGACATTAAAAAAAAAACAATTAAAATGTTAATAATGCAACAAGTTTCTTTTGGTAATATAGGGCCATACTGCTACAACCCAATGACACTCTCTTAGGACATCAGAACTTAGCCAATTGCAACTCATTCCATGACCAAATTCATTCGGATGCAAATTGTTGTGACTCCCTGTAGTTCATAACTACAACGATTATTTTTTCTACGACTTGCTGCAACTCATTCTATTGCAACCTTTTTCAACTCACTGCAACTCTGCAACTCGTTCCTTGCTGCAAATCATTCTGCTGCAACTCGGTACAACTCATCTCAACTAAAATTCACTTTGCTGCAACTCACTGCACCTTATTGCAACTGAAATTCACTTTGCAGCAACTTGCTGCACCTTATTGCAATTGGAATTCACTTTGTTGCTACTTGCTGCATCTCGTGCCTTGAGGAAACACATACTGCTGTAACTTGTTGCAACTCGCTCTTTGGCGAAACTTGTCTTCCACATGCTATAATACAGTGATTTCCAGTTGAAAATCACCTTCTTACCATGAGTCATTTGCTATTTTTTTTTACATTTCCACTTCCTTCTGTTATCCATACTTGATTCAGGATGCAACACTATGCTGCAACTCTTGGGCCCGATGCTGGAACTTTGGCGAGATGTTACTTCAACTCTACATTGGAAAAGGTGCCGAAACCACATGTTACGCCATCATTTTGGCCACCATTCGCCATTGAATTTCGAAAAAACTTGATTTACTTTATGGTAAGTACCAAACAGGTACGTCTTTCTCACGTGCTTGCAATGATTTTAATTTTCAAAATGACATTTGGACTGTGCTGTCAACCTTCTCATATCATCCTAGGACGACTCAAATATTTAGTTGGGGGGAAACGTCATTCCATCATATGCCATATTGATTCCACCAATCATTTCATGCTGAACCACCATAATGACATGACACTCACATCGTGCACCATTATTACTAATTATAGTCTAAAATCGCTATACCCTCAATTCTCCTATTTTAGCAATCGACCTCTAGCATTCGGCTGCCCGTCCAAAACTACAACTCACTCTGTTAAGAATCCATAGACATGAACCCAACAAGAATATGAGTATCTACAATGTGGGGCTCAATCGTTCGTCATGAACCTGAATCGCTCGGCTTTCTACGCAATCATCCAGAGGCCTACCAAATATTTTAAAATGCGAGTTGGGTGAAATTTATCGAGGGATTGTAGGGATTTAATGGTGATTTCACCCTCAAGTTTTCCAAGAAGTTAGAAATAACAAGTTCATCAGTTCGAGGGATGAATATTGATGTCACAGAGGTAACCATCATAGAGGTTACGGGACTACCAAGGACAAGGGTAATCTGGTTCAGTAACCAAGCGTTCATTCCGACGGCCAAAAGAAACTTTCTGAGAGGTGAAGAGAAGGTTAGGAATAAGGGTAATGATTTCGAAAGAATATCTCTTCCTTTTCCTTGGAAAGATTTCACATAATTTATTCAAGGATATATTACTTGTGAAGGTAGATTTACAGTTCTCTATAACTATCATTTCATGCTACTATCTCACCTCCACAATGGAAAAATCCTCAAGATTCCCTATTTTCTATTAGAGTCCATGAAAACAATGGCGAGATCTGTTCACTGCTCCAAACATCCACAAACCTGCGTTTCAAACCATGGATTGATTAAACTTCTGGTCATCCATGCGCTGATACAAATGAATGTTACATGGCATGAATTCATCGGTTCAACTGAAACTCAGGGTTCAAAAGAAAAAGGGGGCAGTGACACTCGGAAACCAAAAGAGGACAAGGAAGAAGAGATGGAAGAGGTTAACTTTGAACTAGAGCCCAGTAATAGAAACAATGAATCTGGAAATGAAAGGTCCATAAATGAGGACGAGACAGAGTTGGAAGGTATCCATGATGACATGGCCACTGGAATGGAGATAGAGGAAATTGCAGGGGTAAAAACAAATAAGGAGGAATAGAAGCAGACACAGGGAAATAAATTGTGGGGGTAGAAACAAACAAGGACACAGAAATAAATCGAAGGAGGCAATACAAAGAAGGAACCAAGCACAGGGGACAAAAAAATAAACCAAGAATACCCTAGCGATGAAGAAGAGGTTGACGAGATTGAAGTACAAGGTGAACTTTCCACTGCACAAGATGCTTTACCACTTCTGTCTAGTGATGAAGTGGAAATCATAGGAGAAAACCCTCCCGTTGAAGAATGTAAACCATGTCCAATTATAGAAGAATTCCCACAACAAAAGAAAAGAAAGAATAGGCCATTTAAAGGAATTAATAATGATTCCATAAGGAGAAGAACCAAGTCTTCCTCAACAACAACATGAGCCCAACCATCTAATCCATCCATCATGGTTGATTTCCTATAAGAACCTACTGAGAAACCAATCACTGGAAGGAAAGGAAGGACGAATACAAGCACCAAGTCTAGGCAAGGTAAATTTCCATCCCTGCTTAAGCAAGTAAATTATTTAAAAGAGGAGAACTCCAGGCTTGAGGAATAACGTAGGGTTTTAAAAGGAAAGTTCCAAGAAGGAGAAACTTCCCTAGGATTGGGAGCCTTATCTAAGATTTCCCAATTAGTGGAAAAATCGTGTTCCCCTTTAAAACTCGAAGTTACAATATTTGAGGATAATGAGTCAAGGGAACAATTATGTATAGCCTATAGTGAGATCCTTGATCAGGCAAGGCGTATACAGAATGATGTGCCACCACTGGAATTATATTCAGTTGGCACTGATTTTTTGTTTGTTGAGGAGGATGAGGAGATTTTTCGGGCCATACAAAAATATCCAAGGAGAACCTGTCCAGGATGCTACTATTGCACAAGAACCAACAATGTCTGGTATAGAGATGAGGGGACCCAATTTAGATATTGAAATGGAGACTGCAACTCAGGGAGAGACAAAACTATGCAGAAATGGAGGGATAGTTGGGATTTTTCATGATGGCATGTCAAATCTTTCCCAAGAAACTATTGTTACATAAGAACCAATACTATTGGGAAAAACAAAAGCTAAACCAATTCAAGATGCTGAAACTTTGATGGGTAAGAGCTCGAAAACTCCTAAATATGAGAATTCGCAAGATCAAGGAGAAAAAGATCGATTGAATGAGAAAGGAAATGAAGGAACTTCTCTAGTGGATACAAAAGAATTTGACCATTACATTGTTGTTACACAAGAACCAACAATGCCTGGAAGTGAGGAAGCCCTACTCGAGGAGGAAAGAGCCCAAGAAACAGACCCATATGTTTATATGTTGGTTGCTGAAATTCACAAGTGGAAGCAACTGACTCTCTCACTTCAAGAAGGAGTAATTTCCACTCAGGAACATAGAAATATTTTTATTGATATAAAGCAAATATGGGCAGAGGAATTGATATTCTAGAAACAAATATGGGATAAGTTGAAAGCAGAGAGGAAAAAATTGAAGGAATTGAGAGATCAGATTCAAACTTTGTAGGCCTTAAGGGCCACAATGTGTGACTTGGCATATGGATTATTAAATTATAGGCCTCCTTCCCCTGCATACCCACTCTTTCTCCAGGAACAATTCATCTTGTTCCAACTGACATCCATGAAAGAAGACATAATGTGTAAGTTTGATTCCACCATTTCTTTTCTGAAAACCTTATTTCATAGCAACCTTGCAGATCAACATCTGCTCTATGAATGGTATATGCACAAGCTCATTTTGTTTGGGGAACATAATTTTAATCTTTATCCATATGTTGGGGATGTTTAGCTGAGGGTCTTTACTTCATTTGTTAATAACCAAGTGAAATGGAAGGCATCCTATGACACCATATGGACAACACAGATTGAGAAAATGTTATGGGTTAGAGGGGAACCTACCCCTTTTGATGATATAATTAGAGCCTTCAAAAATATTCTCAGCTTGGAATAATGGGTAACCACTGTGAATTATGTGAGGCTCTTCATCTTAGATATCTGCTCCAGATGTATTAATATGAAGTTACGGGAGGCCCTGGGTGGTATCCAAATCCGATGGGAGACTTCTAGTGATGAGCTAAGGAAAAGGAGCCCCTATGTCTATCCAAACTTCATCCTTTCCTTGTCTACAAAAAATAAGTATATGGACTGTATTATGAAGTGTGGATCTAGGTGGCTCCACCTTAGATATATATTTCCTTTGATTTAGCTTCCAACAAGTAAATATCGACAATAGTATTAGGTAAGGCAAGGTGAAGATTGGTGGGTAGAACTGATAGTGAGTAATGAATATAGGGCTGTTAAGGATGATACTATTGGGGAATACAACCTCACTACTCTTCATATAAAATATGATGATGTGAGCTCAAATTGATGAGCTGCATGAGGACACGCAGTTGCTTTAGTTGGGGGGAGATGTTGGGATTAGGAATTGACATCCTTTTTTCCATCATTTTGTCACTACTTTCTACCTTTCCTTCGTTATCTATGCCCCTTTCATAACCATTATGGTATGGAATATCATTTCTTAGATCTTGGTATGCTTATTCCACTTGATTCTTTGATTCTTTAAGTTTTTATTTCATTTTGGGAAGGATGATATCTATTTGGTTCATTACTAATAAAGTGTTGAGAATCCTTGTAGAACAGTTGGTGGATACAGGTGTTGCTAATCCGATATGCTATTTTATGAGTGTTTCTACTTCGAGATGTTGTTTCACGAATGCTGCTACTTTGAGGTGATATTTCATGAGTGTTGAAACTCCGAGATGTTTACAAAGTGATACTACTATGAGGTGTTGTTACTCTGGGAAACTATTCCACATACATTGTTACTCCAAGGGATCACTGTATTGATGATGAATGGATCACTGACTCACGAACCCTAGTGGAAATGAATGGTTCCCTTTGGTGACATGGCCATTCTCAAGTCATGTTTACTATATGTCACAAATATGGTTTGGCATCCTGGATACTAGGATAATTTAGCAGGCCCAAACCCGCAAAAGTAGTCATACAAGGTGTAATTAGTTACAAGCAATATTTTGTATTTTCCCAATTAAGATGATATTGAACAACTTGAGAATGCAATGATTCTCAACGCTGTTTGTAATTTGTAACATTCCAAGATTAGATAGAAGAGAGAGTTTAAGAGACAAAGCATCTTTTCTCCCGAGTTAGTCTAGTTTTGGGGAAAAGAACAATTGGCTTAGATGATGAGCACCATTTGTATCTGCACCTCATAATTTCGAGTAATAAAAGATTGGCACATTTTGGGTTAATTTTATGTGCAATTAAGTTGTAGTTCCTGCAGTTTTCTCATCCCTTACTAAGGAGGAAGGGCCCTCCTCTTTAGCAGGGTTGATACCACTGTATTATTAGGAGTATTAATCTTGTTTCTTCATGAGGATTGTCTTGCTGTTATTCTTTTTCTTCCAATATATGGTGCATATTGGATTGTTGTAACTCGATGTGGTCTGATTATTATCTTAACATTGTTGTCATAGTGTGACTTGTTCAGGCAACATGTCTTTTATTTCAATTCATCAAGTGCGTTCCTTTGATTTGATGGAGAGAGGATTGCTTCCATTTCAACAAGTATGTTTCCTTTAATTTGATGTAGAAATGATTGTTTCCATTTCAACAAGTGTGTTTCCTTTAATTTGATGTAGAGAGGATTATTCCATTTCAACAAGTGTGTTTCCTTTAATTTGATGCAGAAAGGATTGTTTCCATTTCAAAAAGTATGCTTCCATTAATTTGATGCAAAGAGGATTGATTCCAATTCAAAAAGTGTGTTTATCTTGTTTTCAACTCCAGCAGGAGTTCTCTTTTATTCCCATACAAGATTAAGTTTGATTTAGAATTAAGTGTTTATTTTAATTAACAACCACTATGTGTGAATCTTTGATTTAATATCCTATTTCACTAGCCTTGTAGTAGTATTGTCTCTATTTTAAGCAACCTATTTCAGATTCAAAACAATTGTGGGTTGATTTCATAATCATTTTCTTTTCTCATCAAGAGTGGTTTGGTTGGTGTCTTCCAATGTATACAAGTGAGGATCTGAGTTGATTAATAGTAAGTTGTTTTTAGTTGATTGGTGAGACTTGATTATATAGATAGTGTTAGCTAAGAGTTACTACCTACATATACATTGCATGATAGGCTTGCAATAAAATACTTACCCCAGGTTGACAATTGAATGTATTGGATGTTTAAAAAGACAATTAAACACACCAACGCCTGTTTCATCTACAAATCTGAGTGGATTTGCATCACCCATTTCTAGTCCTAAATATGTATTAGCTATTATCAAAAGATGAATACTTAGTCAATATTTGTATAGGTGTACAAAAATTCAAGACAAAGAAATAAAATTAGAAGGGAATAATGTTTTATTGGTGGAGGTAAAACATGGCTAGCCCACTGACCAACATTCTTCAAGGTGGGCCATAAAGTTGGGAATGAGAATCCAGTCTCATTTGGATGTTACCAAATAAAAAATTTCAAATTAATATAAAAAAAATGTTGATCATGTGATGCATCAAATGGAAAATTCTTTTGAGATTGTTGGAGGAAGGATATCCATAAAATATTATAAACAAAGAGTGAGAGTATTTTAAGTCCCAAATACAAGAAATAAATCATAGATGCAAAAAATGCAAAAAATAAATCATAGATGAAAAATATAAGGAGAGTAGTTTAAGTCCCCCAAAAGGGAAGATTTGAAGGAAAATATGCGTTCTAAAGATTATTTGGAAAAAATTACAAGTGGGAAGAAAACCAAAAATCTTGTGAAGGTTCAATATATTTATGGTTGAGGTACGTTGTGAGAAAAAATAATAAATTTGTAAGTATATGGATTTTTGGCCAAATATTATACATTGTGATATGGATTTTATTTTTTATATCCAACTAATTGTGTGTTGAGAATGATTTGTAGGTTGAAGAAAATAATAGAGAAATGGGTGCGAAAGAAATGGCTCAATATATGGAAAACAAAGAAAATTCTAAAGAGAACAAGATGTTAAAAAATACAACATAAAGTCCCCTTGCATTTATTGAAGTCCAAAGAATTAAAATAGGAACCACATCAACTATTGAAAATTGAAATGATGACTATAATMATGCAATGAAATGCATATATCGGTTTACAGAGACACTAGCATCCTTATCCTCCATTAAACCTCTTGTTGCTACATGGAACAAAGGGGAATTTATTGATTCATATGAGTTAAGATAAGCTTGATTGCCTTGAAACCATTTCTTARCTTGAATTTGTAATTTTTTGAAGTTTTGGTTACATTTTCCTTCACTCATGAAGCCTCTTTTTTTTTTATAATGGAAATGACTATCAATCACAGGAAGAATTTGTAATTCAATATTTTGCAAGAATGGTGAAAKACTCAATAAAGGGACATGAATTTTGAACCCCTCAAGTTATAAAATTACATGAACTAAAACATTCAAAGGTATGGTCCTTATGACAATATCAATAATTTAGAATATTTAATGAATACCTAGTTTTAATATTCAACAATCTATTTTTTTTGGGTAAAGGTTTAAACAATATCCTTATTATGTCACTGCTAAATGCTATGAAAGCCTAGATATTGCATTTTAACTCTATTTTGTCGATAATGAATACTAAGCATGCAATTTGAATATGATTTTTCCTTGTAGGGTTTTTTCCATGATAACTATTTTCTTCTCTATGATCAAATGTTCTCTATGATTAAATATCCATGATACTGCTAGAAACTTTAAGTGCTAACCTAGACCTAAATATGGCTCTTATGATACCATTGACAACCATTCTTAGCAAATATGTAAAAACAAATTGCTTTTGATGATTGTATAACTAGATCTTCATTAGGAAATTTAATGACCACTTAGTCTATTCTAAAATATTTCAAATGCCTGCATAATATATGATATTCTCCTTCTGAGATTCTCATGCATTGTTCAAGTAATTCCTACAAGAATAATGCAATGATGTTGTATACATATAAATGTTGGAAACCAAAAATTATCAAGAATAGAGTCATTATTAATAACGATAACATTACCTTAGCAGTACTAGGGAGAAGGGTTATGCATGTAACCATATGAGAATTGATCTTCTCATGTCTCCTCCAAAGGTCACTATGACTCTTTGAAGTAACTACTACTTTGGATTTCAAACATTCGTTAGGTGTCATCATCTTTGGACCATTCACCAACTTTCCTATCACAACATTGATGGGTGTTATATATGCACTAAAAACACAGTAAAAAGCCTCAATTAAATTGTCAACCCGGGGTAAGTAAAATTAGAGTTGTAGAAAAATATATGCCAAAGGTAGAAGGGCTGATAGTAGTATATTCTAACTAAGGAAGTGGCTATCTAAGGCTAATCTATTCAAGCAAAGCTATCTAATGAGAAAGCCCTACTAAGCAAATTAAAAATATGTAACCTAAGTACTTTTGGGCCAAGGATCGATGGATAGTTCTAAGAAAGTAAGTAAAAACCCTACTTGAAGCAAACTAGTTCATAACAATAAGCAAACGAAACTATTTAAGCATAATAAACAAATGACAAAATAAAACTTCTTTAACTTGCCAACCTATATCCAATGAGTAACTACCCTATGAAAGAAAATAAACAAACAAGCAATCAAAGACACCTAACTAACCTACTAAAGCAAGTAAACAAGCAAGCAAAGACAACTATCTAACCTACTAAAGCAATAAACAAGTAAGCAAAGACAACTAGCTAACCTACTAAAGCAAATAGACAAGTTAGAAAAGACAACTAACTAACCTACTAAAGCAAATAGACAACTAACTACTGCAAGAAATCAAATTAAAACTTCTCATTGAACAACTATCTAGCCTAAGAGGCAAGTGGACTATGTTCTTAACTAAAAACTATTTCTAATTCATGAAAGGAAATCTATTTAATTGAAAGCAAGAAAGACTAGCAACTAACCTTTAATCTATGATAAGAAAACTATTCTCTAACCTATCAAAGCAAAAGACTATCTATCCTACAACAACAATAAAACTATTTCCTAAGCTATGAAAGAAAGAAACTATATCTTCTGATCTATGAAAGAAGGAAAACTATCTCTTTTAATCTATGAAAGCAAGAAAACTATTTCTTAATCTATGAAAGCAAGAAAACTATATTTTAAATCTATGAAAACTCAAACATAATGTTGGTGGCTGTGTGAATGTCTCCGGTGTCGTATGATATCTCGATGACACTTGACAACAAAGGATAATTCAAGTGGTATAAGCTCAACACTAATCTCAATAGAAAAGTGAAAGGTATGTATTAAACAATCCAATGAGAATTTATCCATGACAAAAGCAATCATCAATTACCCTGCATATTCATTTATTAACCATCAACAATATAACGATATCATCAATGTATTTCTATACTACGTAAGAAAAACTAGATTCAACCATTAACTAATAAATATAATTGCAATTTAATTCTAGAAAGAAAATTACATAAATTGAAAGCTATGCTATATCTACTCTAACAATTCAAACTGCAATAAGAAAATGCTTAAAAACATAAATTAAAACATGTCATTAAAAAGTAAACTAACAACTACATTAATCAACAACTAGCTAAGCCAATTCTACATAAGAATGAAATAAGCAAGCTATAATTAAAAATTGAAATTGATCCTATCCATCCATCAAATCCTCGTCGAAGAAAGCTCAAATAAAAACTCTGTTCTATTATAATTAAAACTTTGTTTTAAACTTGATTCTAAAATCATAAATACAAACATAATCTAATATCTAACTACACATGGGGTTAGTCTAGGGATTTGCAGTTCCGTTCCTAACTACAATATTAATGCATGCTAACACAATTCATCATACTAACCTACAAAAGAGAGTCAAAGCAATTAAATTATAACAACAAACTAATTAACATAATAAAAATGCATGTACAGGAAAATAAAGAGAACAACTAAACTATGAAATGCATAAACAACACAAGGACAATTACCAGACTRCTGGTGSCCCCCCCAACAAGTCGTGGTCACTTTCTAAAAGCACACCACGTGCTCAACAAGATGAATTCACCATAAAATCTCAAAAACGCAGTTCTTGTATAATCTGGCAATGTAAAATGGCAAAACAGAGTAAAAACGTATTTCTRCCTATCACATTGATGCTTCTACTACTTAACAACTATCTGACCACCTTAGTGGTATTTATAATGTTTACAGACCAAGTGGTCGACCATAGGAGGGTTGAACCACTTATAAATTCGAAAATTTGCATTAAATGATGCCCTAACTGATAAAATAGAGCGAGCCAATAATCACTCAACTGAACAACCAAAACTGAGTTGTCGGGAGTTCAATAGCTGGAGGGGGCAAGCATGAACAAAACCCACGTTCCCGATTCACCCATCATTGGCCGCCAATACCATAACCGCCAAGTCTCCCTCTGTTTTTGTGCAATATGCAGCGTTGTACAAAGTGTCAGATCGAGTACCAAAACGAGTGCTGGAAGGAGTGCCAGACTGAGTGCCGGAAGCAGAAACGTGGTGCGTTTTTGCCCTGTAACACCAACAAACGTGAATCAGATCCTTCAAAGTGTAAAAACATGATGAATTATACTCAATACAATCATTAAACATGAATTATACGTACCTGGTGTAGATACTGTTTTAATATAAAATTCTTCAAAAAACTCCTTCAAAACGTGAAAAACACATATGTACATCTGGCAAAAAGTGTCTAATAATTGTCATAAATTGATCATATCTCGGGCCCAACATTACCCCCACACTTAATATTTTGCAGGTCCCACTGCAAACAAAATGAAATTACCTCTCATGACTAGGATTTCTGAGGAGGATCAGCTTTGGAAGCTTCTCATTCTTGCTGTGAAGACTTTTCCTTATGCTTTTTGTGTTGCTTCAGTTGTGCTCTGAGGTTGCGGTTGGATTTCAACAAGCTTCTTGGATTTTTGTTCTGGTAAAGAAATGGCTTGTGAAGGAGGGTTTGGAGTCCTTGGAGAGTGGGGTTTGGATGGAGAAATAGTCCTTAGATCTGATATCTTTTTGCTAGTATTGATTGTCAGGTGAAGGTTTACAAATTGATAAATGAATGCATCCCAAGTTTGCCCCTGTTTTCAATTCGGCTAAAACAAGGAGTTTGATAAGGCCATGGTGAAAGAGGCTATTGTGGGGGTTGGTTACATTCTTCCTCACTTGAGAGGACATATTATCCAATATATTTAAAAATTATAAGGGAAAATTCAATTGTTTATTGAACTAAAAGTGGGCTAACAATCGAAAATGGAAAGCTTAAAAACAAAGTATCTACCTTCACTATGTCAAGAGGACATTGAAGGAACCATTGTGGAAAGATTTGAAAAGGACAGAGAGTATTGTCTTGGAAGAGTCAATGAACACTTGGAGATGCTGCTATAAAAGGCCAACATGGACATCAAGATTTAGAGACACATGGACAGGAACTACTACATCAGAAAATAGATCAGGAAAAGTCACAAAAAGTGTTCTACAAGACCATGCTGTGCTTTTGACTCTGTTTTTGGTCATCATTTTAAAAATTTGTTTTTGACCACATAAAGATGAATTTTGGAAACAAAAAGGAGGTTATTTCTAATTACATACCAAATAACAATAACCTCTTTCATTTTTTACACAGGCATCATATATTGAGAGATATTCAACTTTCTTGGAGACCTATTTCATAAAATAAAATTTTCCAATTTAATTTCTTATTTTAGTCATTATTTTCAAAACAAGTTTTTGACCAAATAAAGATGAATTTTGGAAAACCAAAGGAGGTGTTTTATAAGGATATACCCATTAATAATAAAATCCTTCAGTATTTACACAGGTAGCATATAATGGGAGATATTCAACTTTCTTGGAGGCCCATCTCAGAAAATCAATTTCTCCAATTTAATTTCCTGTTTTAGTCATTATGTTGTGGCACATATTCCAAAAACATGAGAATTAATTTCACAAAAATGAGAGAGTTTTATCTTAATAACAACCTTATCTACAAAAACCTCTCATATGTTTGTAAAATGGGTTATGGTTAAAAATTTATATCCCCATCTTTGACCCCTATTTTTTTGTTGCGCTTCTTTCACGGTTGTTGCGCTTTTGGACAGTTTGTTTTCAAATCAATTGTGAAGGGGTTATATGTATATTTTTGCTTGGATTAGTGACTATAGAGTGTAGAGGACATATTCATATTTCCATTCATAATTTTTTCATTAAATAACTCATCGAGGAAGGCCTTCAAAACTTGTTTCTCTTCTACTACAATTTGTTGCCACCTCCATGCTTTCCTATGACTGTTTCAAAGTTATTTGCATTGTTTTGGATGAAAATTTCATGTTATGTTACATATTATTCTTATGAATGGATTCATGATCTTATTCCCATGTTGAACTCGCCACATCTACCCTATACACAATGACAAATCCTAAATTCTACTGAGTATACCTACCTTTTCCCATTCTATTTTTGCAACTCATCTTTTGGAAACCCTGGCCTAGATCCATAGTCCTATATTCTCATCTAGAAAACTCCAAATCAAAACCATACTAAGATAAATTCCTAGCCTAATACAGATCCACTTAACCTTGTTCCTCTATTCATAGGTGTGTAACACAGATCTGTAGTGAGTTTAACAATGTGTTATTGATCTGTAATTGTCACAAAGAACCAGTTAAGGGTACAAAGTCTTCTATAGAATAAACATAAAAATGCACAGTAAAATTATAACACACAGAATGATGTCAACAGTATATAATTTAGCATACAAACAATTGCTGATATAATATCCCAAGTATGATAGAATTTTGACAGAAATCCTACTTCCTCTTCTCATGGGTTTTGCTATACAAATGGGTGGTGCTTAGCATTTTTTTTAGCTCAGGAAAATCCCCCCAGACCGAAGATATGGCACGTCCTCGTGCCATGACTTAGAAATAGGTATTTACTATTTTGAGAGGGGGGTTAGATTAGCTCCTCTTTTATCCACTCTTTGGAGTATCCCTTAGCTCCAGAGATGTTCTGAAATTCAGGTTTGAAAACCCTGTTATAGCTTGCTCTTGGCAACTGGTGGTGTTTAAACCAACGGTCTCCAACTCTTGGGAGCTTTATGGCTGAGGAAATTTATTCGTCAAAGACCATGAATACAGTGAATAGGAGCAGAGAAAATATAAGAGTGTTCCATTATTATTTGTTTTTCCATCGTGCTCACACAATCCATTCCTCTATCTCGCATTTTATAAGGCATGTAATCATAACTCTGTAATGAATAGTCTGTAATGACAATAAGCTAGTTAAGTGGTCTGTTAAGGAGATGTACAATAGTTTATAACACAAATGGAATTAGCATTTCGAAAATAAAATGACTGTTGATGTAATAGCCTATATCATGAAAACAATACACATAAAATTTTACAAAGATTTACTTCTTCTAGGCAATGTTATCATTTGTCAACTCATGAACCCCTACCCCACACCTAAGTATTGTGACACCTCACAATAAAAAATATAGGAAACCAGTCAGTTCTTCCAATAGATGAATATTTATAGCTTGTTAAGTGTAGAGATAAATTTCACAGATTGGTCTGACGAGACGGTTAAAGGATGGCCCCGCCTATAGGATAAGAGATCCTATATATAGATAAGAAGAGGTAGGCAAGAGAGTTTCAAGATAGTATTAGAGTTCCCAATGGAAAGTTTATGGAATTCATTAACCTTAGCTTAACCATACATACTTCATGTCATCTTTGTCTGCAAGTAATGTCGTACATCATGACAAGTTTAAATTTATTATTTATTTTTGTCAGATTACCATCCTCGCTAGGTAGAATGCCTCGCTGCCAGCAAGACTGTTCAGTACTCCGACGAGTTTACCTAGTCATGCCACAGGCCAGTACTTACTGCTAGCAGACCTGTTCAGTATCCCGACGGGTTAGCTTCTTACACCCTCAGAGACTGGCCCTCCATCTTTTGATATTTTAGTATAAGATTTCTTTATGCAAGAAGAAGGGGGGAACAACTTTGAAAACAATTTTTTTCTTTCTTTTTTCCAATTGGGGTGGTATTTATGTTAGAGGATGACTTTTCGTTATATTACTTAGTGATTGTCTCAATGTAAGGGGGTACTTAAGCGGACATGGCCTATCTAAAGATATGATATAATCAAGCTATTTAGTTTGTAGTGGATGGTACCATTGAGAAAGAATAGAAAGGTATCTCTAGGCTCAAATCACTTTCTTATTTTGTAGTTATTGTGATGTTTCCATGACTAACCGCTAATTAGACCTCCTTGTTACTCTTTAATAAAGATACTTTACTTACTTACTCAGTTTTCTTGGGAAAATTGTATGAGAGACCTCTACACTTGATGGTTACGGTATCACTTCCTTATATAATGGTGAAGATTTTCAAGAGCAACTTCTTTTTTTAAAATGGCTTAAGAACAAAAAGATGAAAATCTTTGCAAAAACATGGCTAACTACAACAAGTCATTATTCATTTGATGCTTA
>ML816447.1:125091-141059 GCA_009831015.1 Picea engelmannii
TCAACCCAGGGTAAGTAAACTTAGAGTTGTAGCAAAATATATGCCAAAGGTAGAAGGAATGATAGTAGTATAGTCTAACTAAGGAAGTGGCTATCTAAGGATAATCTATTCAAGCAAAGCTATCTAATGAGAAAACCCTACTAAGAAAATTAAAACTATGTAACCTAAGTACTTTTGGGCCAAGGATCGATGGATAGTTCTAAGAAAGTAAGTGAAAACCCTACTTGAAGCAAACTAGTTCATAAAAATAAGCAAAAACAACTATTTAAGCATAATAAACAAATGACAAAAGCAAACTTCTTTAACTTGCCAACCTATATCCAATGAGTAACTACCGTATGAAAGAAAATAAATAAACAAGCAAGCAAAGACACCTAACTAACCTACTAAAGCAAGAAAACAAGTAAGCAAAGACAACTATCTAACCTACTAAAGAAATAGACAAGTAAGCAAAGGAAACTAACTAACCTACTAAAGAAAATATACAAGTAAGAAAATACAAATAACTAACCTACCAAAGAAAATAGACAACTAACTACTGCAAGCAATCAAATTAAAACTTCTCATTGAACAACTATCTAGCCTAAGAGGCAAGTGGACTATGTTCTTAACTCAAAACTATTTCTAATTCATGAAAGGAAATCTATTTAATTGAAAGCAACAAAGACTAGCAACTAACCTTTAATCTATGATAAACACACTGCTCTCTAACCTATCAAAGCAAAAGACTATCTATCCTACAACAACAATAAAACTATTTCCTAAGCTATGAAAGCAAGAAACTATATCTTTTGATATATGAAAGCAGGAAAACTATCTCTTTTAATCTATGAAAGCAAGAAAACTATTTCTTAATCTATGAAAGCAAGAAAACTATATTTTAAATCTATGAAAACTCAAACATAATGTTGGTGGTTGTGTGAATGTCTATGGTGTCATATGATATCTCGATGGCACTTGACAACAAAGGATAATTCAAGTGGTATAAGCTCAACACTAATCTCAATAGCAAAGTGAAAGGTTTGGATTAAACAATCCAATGAGAATTTAGCCATGACAAAAGCAATCATCAATTACCTTGCATATTCATTTATTAACCATCAACAATATAACGAGATCATCATTGTACTTCTATACTACGTAAGCAAAACTAGATTCAAGCATTAACTAATAAATATAATTGCAATTTAATTCTAGAAATAAAATTACATAAATTGAAAGCTATGCTATATCTACTYTAACAATTCAAACTGCAATAAGAAAATGCTTAAAAATAGAAATTAAAACATGTCATTAAAAAGTAAACTAACAACTACATTAATCAACAACTAGCTAAGCCAATTCTACATAAGAATGAAATAAGCAAGCTATAATTAAAAACTGAAATTGATCCTATCCATCCATCAAATCCTTGTCGAAGAAAGCTCAAATAAAAACTCTGTTTTAAACTTGATTCTAAAATCATAAATAAAAACATAATMTAATATMTAACTACACATGGGGTTAGTCTAGGGATCTRCAGATCCGTTCCTAACTACAAGATTAATGCATGCTAACACGATTCATCATACTAACTGGCAAAAGAGAGTCAAAGTGATTAAATTATGACAACAAACTAATTAACATAATAAAAATGCATGTACATGAAAATAAAAAGAACAACTAAACTATGAAATGCATAAACAACACAAGGACAGTTACCAGACTACTGGTGAGCCCCTCAACAAGTCATGGTCACTTTCTAAAAGCACACCACGTGCTCAGCAAGATGAATTCACCATAAAAACTCAAAAACACAGTTCTTGTATAATCTGGCAATGTAAAATGGAAAAACAGAGTAAAAATATATTTCTACCTATCACATTGATGCTTTTGCTACTTAACAATTATCTGACCACCTTAGTGGTATTTATAATGTTTACAGACCAAATGGTCGACCGCAGAAGGGTCAAACCACTTCTAAATTCAACAATTTGCATTAAATGATGCCTTAACTGATAAAACAGAGCGAGCCAATAATCGCTCAGTTGAAAAACCAAAACTGGGTTGTCGGGAGCTCGGTAGCTGGAGGGGGCAAGCATGAACAAAACCCACATTCTCGATTTGCCCATCCCTAGCCACCAATACCATAACCGCCAAGTCGCCCTCTGTTTTTGTGCAATACACAGTGCTGGATAGAGTGCCGGATCAGGTACCGGAACAAGTGCTGGAAGGAGTGTCAGAAGCATAAACGCAGTGCGTTTTCGCCCTATAACACCAAAAAACATGAATTAGATCCTTGGAAGTGTAAACACATGATGAATTATACTCATTACAATCATTAAACATGAATTATACGTACCTAGTGTAGATCATACCTTTTTAATATAAAATTCTTCAAAAAGCTCTTTCAAAACATGAAAAACACATATGTACATCTGGCAAAAAGTGTCTAATAACTGTCATAAATTGATCATATCTCGGGCCTAACAACCAGATAACATAAGTCTAGAACTAACACGTCCTACTATATTCAAATGCATATACAAACCGATTTTTTCACACATTTTAGACACACCCAACTAATGATGAATATTATTAATATCATATCCAAGTACATGAATTCACAAGAGAAAATGTTTAGAGGACCGCGAGGAAAAAATGGGGACCTCGAGGTTGCGAGATAGCGATATCCTGACAGCTGGAGAAGCAGTGTGGGCCATAGAGGAGCGCGAGTGGAATACAGGTGGCACAAATGATTCGCGAGTCGCGAAGTGTCGAGGAGCCGAGATTTGTGCGGACGCGTGGCAGAGAATAAGGTGGGACCGCGCAGCCAAAGGGTGGACACGTGTTTCCTGGAGACAAAAGTCAATACTCCGTTGAATTCTCACATCTCAGAGACTCGCGAACTAGGAGGGTGAAAACTCGACAGTTCAATCGGCGAGGTTGTGAGGTCGCGAGATTGCGAGGTTGCGAAGTTGCGAGAGGCGTTAATAGTTAAGACTAGCCCACTGTTGCATGTGGAGGGAGCCATACCCGTATCGCCCGATCAGGTATCGCAAGATTTGAAAGGAAAGTTTGGAGGTTTTAAGTCATGAACTCGCGAGATAGCGAGATTTTGCTGATCTCCCGGTAGTAAAGGGGAGATCTTGGGAAAGAGTGTTGTGGGTGCAGATTTCCCGATAGGGAAATAGAAGAACCATCGAGTTCTTCAGGCTGAGAATAAGAAGGTCCTGTGAGAGCAGACGTGCCTGGGTGGCGCGCCCTTGCGTCAAGTGGTATCAGAGCATAGAAAATCTCTTTGCTTTCTGTAGCAGAGAAGAAAGGAAAATTTCACCATGCCACCGAGGAGAGAAAGACAATCACCCGATCCAGAGGATAGGGGAAACCAGAGAGGAAGAGGGAGACAAGCACAAAATCCAGATATGGAAAGGCAGATATGTGATCTCCGAGTGAGATTAGAAGATATGGAAGCAGCGCAGAGACGCACAACCAGTGCTGGAGATCTGAGCGACTCTGAAGGCGAAGTTGAAGCCGAACAACAAGGAGAAGTTGTAGCCGAAGATGCAACCAATGAGCGATTAATTAAATCTATCGCTCAAATGAGTTTGAAAACCAAGATGGACATTCCAGCTTATGAAGGGAATCTGGATGCAGAAGAGCTTCTAGATTGGATTAGAGCTCTAGACACTTATTTCGATTATGAAGATATCGAAGAAGACAAGAAGGTTAGACATGCCGTCACAAGATTAAAAGGACATGCAGCCTTGTGGTGGGATGAACTGCAAGATGATAGGTGTTGCCAAGGCAAGCAGAAAATTAAGAGATGGGACAAGATGATTGCCAAGATGAAGGCAAAATTTATTCCCAGGGATTATCAAATTTCTCTGTTCAGGAGGATGCAGAACCTGAGATAGAAGTTGATGACAGTGAAGGAGTACACTGAGGAATTTTACAGGTTGAATATCAGGGTAGGTCATTGCGAAAACAATGACGAAAAGGCGGCCAGGTATATGAATGGCCTGAGGTATGAAATTCAGAATGAATTAAATATGGAAACCATCCGAATGGTGGAGGATGCTTACCAATTGGCTCTGAAAGTTGAGGAGAAGCTGAGCCGTAAACAAATTCAGAGGGGCAGAGGCAGGAGTCATCCTAAAGGCAAGTCGGTTGCCCAAGATAAATACCAAAAGCCCAAGGATGACTGGAAGAAACCTCAGACTCAGACAGAGAGAGGTGGAAGTTCGCAACAAGGATGATATGCTGAGCAAAGAGAACAACATACTGAGCAGAGAGGCAGACATGCTGATAATAATAGGTTTCCTCATACCAGAGGTAGAGGAAGAGGAAGAGGTGGAGTAATTACATGCTTCACGTATGGAAAGAATGGGCACAGGTCGTTTGAGTGTCTAGAGAAAAAGAAGGAAACATGAGAGACTCACATCGCCGAGGCACAGAGGAGAGACGTCAAGACAAAGTACGCTAAAGGCGGAAGATCACTGGTGATGCAAAAAGTCCTTTTGACGCTGGAGAAAGAGATGGAGAATTCAACGCAGAGGAACATTCTTTTTAGGTTTGCTTGCAAGACCAAGGATAGAGTATGCAAGGTCAGCGTGGACAGTGGAAGCACCGATAATCTCGTTTCAACTGAGATGGTAGAAAAGCTGGAGCTGGAGACAACTGATCACCCGAGTCCATACAAAGTTTCATGGCTACAGAAGGGACATTAGGTAAATGTCACTAAACAGTTCTTAGTTGACATTAAGATAGGAGGATATAACGATAGGATTTTATGTGATGTTATTCCTATGGATGTCTGTCATTTGTTGCTGGGTAGACCATGGCAATATGATAGAAATGTAATTCATGATGGGAGGATGAACACCTATACCTTGAATAAGAATGGGAGGACTCACATGTTGTGTCCAATTGAAGATAAAGAGGTGAAGCCGGAGGTGAGCAACACAATACTTCTCATGAGTGAGAAGGAACTTCTTACAGAAGTTAAGAAGAAGGAGGATCCACAATTCTTAGTGGTCAAAAAGCCGAGAATTGTTCTGAATAGCACAAGAGTGGATGATTTACCAGGATAAGTTTAGGAACTGCTGGAAGAGTTCACTGATATTGTAGTGGACGAATTACCTCATTCGTTGCCACCGATGAGGAGTGTGAGTCATCATATTGATCTCATACCAGGAGCTAGTTTGCCAAACAAAGCCGCGTATAGATTGACGGCACAGGAGAATGAAGAGGTTAAAAGACAGGTCTAGGAGTTGTTGGACAAAGGTTTGGTCAGGGAAAGCTTGAGTCCATGTGCTGTTCCAATAGTACTCATTCCGAAGAAAGACGGAGGCTGGAGGATGTGCACTGATTCAAGAGCCATCAATAAGATAACTATCAAGTATAGATTCCTATTGCTAAGGATGGATGATTTGATGGATTGCTTAAATGGAGCAAATTTTTTTTCAAAGATAGATTTGAAGAGTGGATATCATCAGATTCGTATGAGAGAAGGTGACGAATGGAAAACAACATTCAAGACAAACGAAGGGTTGTATGAATGGCTTGTCATGCCGTTTGGCTTGACGAATGCACCNCGATTATGAAGATATCGAAGAAGACAAGAAGGTTAGACATGTCGTCACAAGATTAAAAGGACATGCAGCCTTGTGGTGGGATGAACTGCAAGATGATAGGTGTTGCCAAGGCAAGCAGAAAATTAAGAGCTGGGACAAGATGATTGCCAAGATGAAGGCAAAATTTATTCCCAGGGATTATCAAATTTCTCTGTTCAGGAGGATGCATAACCTGAGACAGAAGTTGATGACAGTGAAGGAGTACACTGAGGAATTTTACAGGTTGAATATTAGGGTAGGTCATCGCAAAAACAATGACGAAAAGGTGGCCAGGTATATGAATGGCCTGAGGTATGAAATTCAGAATGAATTAAATATGGAAACCATCCGAATGGTGGAGGATGCTTACCAATTGGATCTGAAAGCTGAGGAGAAGCTGAGCCGTAAACAAAGTCAGAGGGGAAGAGGCAGGAGTCATCCTAAAGGCAAGTCGGTTGCCCAAGATAAATACCAAAAGCCCAAGGATGACTGGAAGAAACCTCAGACTCAGACAGAGAGAGGTGGAAGTTCACAACAAGGATGATATGCTGAGAAAAGAGAACAACATACTGAGCAGAGAGGCAGACATGCTGATAATAATAGGTTTCCTCATACCAGAGGTAGAGGAAGAGGAAGAGGTGGAGTAATTACATGCTTCACGTATGGAAAGAATGGGCACAGGTCGTTTGAGTGTCCAGAGAAAAAGAAGGAAACATGAGAGACTCACATCGCCGAGGCACAAAGGCGAGACGTCAAGACAGAGTACGCTGAAGGCAGAAGATCACTGGTGATGCAAAAAGTCCTTTTGACGCTGGAGAAAGAGATGGAGAATTCAATGCAGAGGAACATTCTTTTTAGGACTACTTGCAAGACCAAGGATAGAGTATGCAAGGTCAGCGTGGACAGTGGAAGCACCGATAATCTCATTTCAACTGAGATGGTAGAAAAGCTGGAGCTGGAGACAACTGATCACCCGAGTCCATACAAAGTTTCATGGCTACAGAAGGGACATCAGGTAAATGTCACTAAACAGTTCTTAGTTGACATTAAGATAGGAGGATATAACGATAGGATTTTATGTGATGTTATTCCTATGGATGTCTGTCATTTGTTGCTGGGTAGACCATGGAAATATGATAGAAATGTAATTCATGATGGGAGGATGAACACCTATACCCTGAAGAAGAATGGGAGGACTCACATGTTGTGTCCAATTGAAGATAAAGAGGTGAAGCTGGAGGTGAGCAACACAATACTTCTCATGAGTGAGAAGGAACTTCTTACAGAAGTTAAGAAGAAGGAGGATCCACAATTTTTAGTGGTCAGAAAGCCGAGAATTGTTCTGAATAGCACAAGAGTGGATGATTTACCAGGAGAAGTTTAGGAATTGCTGGAAGAGTTCACTGATATTGTAGTGGACGAATTACCTCATTCGTTGCCATCGATGAGGAGTGTGAGTCATCATATTGATCTCATACCAGGAGCTAGTTTTCCAAACAAAGCTGCGTACAGATTGACGCCACAAGAGAATGAAGAGGTTAAAAGACAGGTCCAGGAGTTGTTGGACAAAGGTTTGGTCAGGGAAAGCTTGAGTCCATGTGCTGTTCCAATAGTACTCAGTCCGAAGAAAGATGGAGGCTGGAGGATGTGCACTGATTCAAGAGCCATCAATAAGATAACTATCAAGTATAGATTCCTATTGCCAAGGATGGATGATTTGATGGATTGCTTAAATGGAGCAATTTTTTTTTCAAAGATAGATTTGAAGAGTGGATATCATCAGATTCGTATGAGAGAAGGTGACAAATGGAAAACAACATTCAAGACAAACGAAGGGTTGTATGAATGGCTTGTCATGCCGTTTGGCTTGACGAATGCACCAAGTACCTTTATGAGGTTGATGAATGAAGTCCTGAAGGAATTCATTTGGAAATTTGTCATCGTGTATCTGGATGACATATTGGTTTTCAGCAAGACAAGGGATGAACATCTGAAGCATTTAGCTATTGTGATGAAGAGATTGCAGCAAGAGAAGTTGTTGATCAACATGAGGAAATCTTCATTTATGAAGACAAAACTCATTTACTTGGGATTTTTCATATCGGAAAATGAATTAAATATGGATCCAAGTAAAGTGGAGGTAATTAAAAATTGGCCATCACCACGGAACGTATTCCAAGTGAGAAGTTTTCATGGACTGGCTAGTTTCTACCGAAAATTCATCAGGAATTTCAGTGGAATTAGTGCAACAATGATGGACACAGTCAAGAAAAGACAAAAATCTTTTCACTGGACGAAAGAGGATGAAAAAAGTTTCAATTTATTGAAACAAAAGATTACGGAACAACCTATTCTGGTGTTGCCAGATTTTCAAAAGACATTTCAGGTGAAATGTGATGCAAGTGGGTTTGCCATAGGAGCGGTCTTGAGTCAGGAAGACAGACTGATTGCATATTTTAGCGAGAAGCTGAATGAGGCAAAAGAAAAGTACTCCACGTATGATAAAGAATTCTATGCCATCATACAGACATTAAAGAAATGGAGGCACTATTTGATTCCAAAGGAATTTGTTTTATATAGTGATAACCATGCATTACAGTTTGTGACTCAACAGGAAAAGCTGAATCAGAGGCATGTTAAGTGGGTTGAATACATGCAAAATTTCACTTTTGTGATAAAACATATTTCTGGTACTGCTAACAAAGTTGCCGATTCTTTGAGCAAGACATGTTTACTATTGCAGGAGTTCAAAGTCAGGACGTTAGGCTTTGATGATATTAAGGACATGTATGCAGATGATTCAGACTTTAAGGAAGCTTATGAAGCAGCTGAGAATCTAGTTCTCAGAGACAAAAGCCAGTGGATAGAGTACGTGATCTAGGATGGATTGTTGTTCAAAGGCAACCAACTATGTATTTCGAATTTCTCCATGAGGGAGAACTTGTTGAAAGAAAAGCACAGTGGTGGATTAGTAGGACATTTTGGTCATGATAAGACATTTGCAAAGCTGAGAGAGTCATACTTTTGGCCAGGGATGCGGTTAGAGGTCAAGAGGTTTGTAGACCGATGCAGAATTTGCCAGCATTCAAAGGGAAGAAAGAAAAATACGAGTTTTTATCAACCATTGCCCATACCTGAGAAGCCGTGGGATGAAATTAGCATGGAATTCATGTTGGGGTTACCGAGGACACCAAGAGGTGTTGATTCAATCTTTTTGGTAGTTGATAGGTTTTCTAAGATGGCACACTTCATTCCATGCCAGAAAACCAGCGATGCGACTCACATCGCAATTTTTTTTTTCAAAGAAATTGTTCGACTTCATGGATTGCCGAAAAGCATAGTTTCGGACAGAGACACAAAATTCATAGGGAACTTCTGGAGAACATTATGGAATAATCTAGGAACTAATTTGATGTTTAGTTTTTCTTATCATCCTTAGATGGATGGACAAACAAAAGTGGTCAACAGAAGTCTGGGAGACTTGTTGAGAAGCTTGGTGACGGAGCACCATAGCAGTTGGGACAATATATTGCCACAGGTAGAGTTTGCTTACAATGACTCAGTAAATCAAAGCACAGGAAAAATTCCATTTCAGATTGTATATGGAATGCAACCAAGAGGAGTTTATGAACTGAGGGATTCAGAACAGACTGATACTAGCAGTGCTAGTGCAGGAGAATTCACTGAATCGATGAAGGAACTTCACATCCAGGTGAAGGAGCGACTATTGAAGTCAAGTTAGGAATACAAGCGCAGAGCCGATCAACATCGGAGACAACTTCAGTTTGAAGTTGGTGATCTGGTTCTGGCACATTTGAGGAAGGAAAGGTTCCCGAGAGGAACATACAACAAGATGAAGGTGAAGAAAATTGGACCATGCAAGGTCTTGAAGAAAATGGGACAAAATTCTTATGAAATTGAGTTACCAGATGGGATCAGAATTTCTCCGATATTTAATGTTTCAGATCTATATCCATATAAAGCTGATGAAGTAGGAGAAGAAGGTGATGATCAAACAGAGATCCAGTGGCAGAATCAGATGCCAGTTGCAGAAAAGCCACAGATGGGGCAGATACTGAATAAAAGAGTGGGTAAGAAAACCATAAGGAAAGAATATTTTGAATATTTGGTCAAGTGGAAGGGACACCCAGTTGAAGATGCTAGCTGGGAGACTGAAGCAGAAATTCTGAAGCATGGACATACTGTGCAGGAGCTCATGGACAGGAGCCCATGAAAATTTTCAAGCGAGGGAGTATGATGCAAGAGCATCCCTCACGACAAGAAAAACCAACGTGGAAGCAGAAGACAACTGGAAGACGTCTAGCGCAAGTTTTTGAATTTTTAAATTTTCCCTTGAAGTTGATGCGCTGAACATAAATGAGATCATTTAATTTATGTGTCTTGGTAAAAATGTAATTATACCTCGAGCCATATGCTCTCATCTGAGATAGACAGAGGCATTTATAGTAGTAGATGCAGGTAGATAGAATTGAATTCTTAGATTAGATAGTTTTAGAGTCCAGGAGGGAAACCGAATATAGACACCCTCATTTGTAGCATTGTAACATTGAGCAACAGGAGTTAGAAGAATCTAGAGCATAGGAGAATAGCAAAGAGCTGTAGAAAACACCCATGTACAGATCTTGAATTAATAGAAGAAGTTGATTTAGATTCATGGCTGTTGTGTTATTCTCTGTGTATGTGTGTTGAATACTCTACTTATGAATATTACTCCCTGTTATGCATTTTTTATTATGCTATGTATATGATTTCATGTGTTAAGATCAAAATCTGAGAGGAATTGGGATGAGTTTCAATTGTTTCTCTACTTGAGAAAGGATTCCTGCAAGGAGTGCAGTTGAAGTCGTCCGCAAGGAGTGCGTTGACAGAAGGCTCAGAGAGTTAACTCTTGTTCTCATACCACCAGGAGTGAGATTGGCTATACAAGCCATGCAAGGAGTGCACAGGCTAAGGAGAGTCTCAGTCGTGAAACTGAGCATAAGTATTGAAGGACTGCTGCTACGGGCATATGCAGAGTCAAGGAAGCTCGAACAGTTGAAGTGTTCGTAGGCTTGCCGCAAGGAGTGCGTGCAAAGAACCTCGTTGAGGTTGAAGTAATTTTGAAAGCTCAGGAAAGATAGGCCTCTAAGTCGTTGAAGATCAGCATAGATAAGTGTGACTTGAAGTCAGGAAGAAACGTCGCAGGTTGGCGAAAAGGCGAAGGAATCTCGTGGAGAGATACCCTTTTTCATTTCATGGATTAACCAAGGAAGAACAGACGGTCGAAATATTCTGAAGAGATTTCGTGAAGTTTCGAGGATCATCAGATCTTGCAGAGGTGCAAGGAGGTTACGGTGAGAAGATTCCGAAGGGTTTGAAGCTCAGGAAGGATAGAGTCGTCAATTCCGAGTCACAGGAGCTGTAGGATCTACACGTGGTATCATGTATCGGGAAATCAGGAGTTGAAGCCCTGAAAGTTGTGTAGCAAGAGCAGAGATATCGCAAGACGCGATATCCCTACAAGATCAGAGCCGTTCGTTGAGGAGGATGCGTGTAAGGAGATTCTCTCATCTCACAGACTCGGACATTGGAGGACTGAAAGGGAAGTCCTATAGCTTCACAAGTAGTGAAGTGGTGAGAGGATAGGAGCCTTCCATCTGAAGAGGACAGGTGGCAGATATCGGTGATCTCGCAAACTCGGGAGTTCGCAGGGTGAACGCCCAAGTATTGGTGTTAAAAGTCGCGAGGCGCGAGGACGCGAAGCAGGGAAGGAGCGAGAATATCGTAGCCGTTCATCTGAGGAGGACAGGTGGCAGAGATCAGAGATCTCGTGAACTCAGGAGTTCGTAGGTTGAGAGTCCAAACATTGGGTACTCGAAGTCGCGAGGTCGCGAGGCAGCGAGAGAAGGACAACCGTTGGATCCGGATCACAGAAGGACCGTTAGATCTGCACGAGGGGTCGTGTCTCAGGACCTCACAAGAAAAGGTCTGAGAATTCGGCCACGGGGACTACGAGGTTGTGAGATAGCGATATCCCAACAGCTGGAGAAGCAGTGTGGGCCATAGCGGAGCGCGAGTGGAATAGAGGTGGCACAAAGGATTCGCGAGTCACGAAGTGTCGAGGAGCCAAGATTTGTGTGGGCGCGTGGCAGAGAATAAGGTGGGACCGCACGGTCGAAGGGTGGACACGTGTTGCCTGGAGACAGGAGTCAATACTCCATTGAATTCTCGCATCTCGGAGACTTGCGGACTAGGAGGGTGAAAACTCGACGGTTCAACCGGCGAGGTTGCGAGGTCGCGAGATTGCGAGGTTGTGAAGTTGCAAGAGGCCTTAATAGTTAAGCCTAGCCCACGGTTTCATGTGGAGGGAGCCATACCCGTATCGCCCGATCAGGTATTGCAAGATTTGAAAGGAAAGTTTGGAGGTTTTAAGTCATGAACTTGTGAGATAGCGAGATTTCGCTGATCTCCTGGTAGTAAAGGGGAGATCTCAGGAAAGAGTGCTATGGGTGCAGATTTCCCCATAGGTAAATAGAAGAACCATCGATTTCTTTGGGCCGAGAAGAAGAAGGTCCTGTGAGAGCGGATGTGCCTGGGTGGTGCACCCCTGCGTCACTCTCTCAATCCAAGTATTTCCTAACAAAAGTACAAAAGGGGCTTTGTTCTCAACAAACTTAATGAGCTCGAATTCTTCTTCTATCAATGCTCCATGAGAAACCATAGGTACATGGGCAAGTCTTCCACATAGGGTTATCAAATTTCCTTTAAAAATCCTATTCCTCCCAATGAAGGAATCATAGCAGTCTTTCCTAAGATTTCCCAAGTACTTTCTGTCATAATGTTCACCCGTGTTTCGACATCCAATACATATTCTATGTTGAAGTCTCCTATTCTTGTTTCTATGCACTCTTTCTCTTTTAAAATCTCTAATAAACCGATGTCTCTGTGATCATTCAATGTTTCTTTCATTTACAATAATATAGCCTCTTATTCTTTCTGTTTCTTTAACATATTCTTAGTCTCTTGAACTTCCTCATGGTTTTCTTGTCTCATGTTCATCTTCTTAACTTTAGCAATCATTCTAGGGAAATCCAAAACTTCATGTCCAATGGCTTTACAACAAATACAAATAGGACTTCTACTAGGGCATTCCTTAGCAAGATGTCCTAGTCTTCTGCAACTATAACAAAGAGTTAATCCTCTCTTTCTCTTAAATGATCCCCAATCTTTCCTATACTGTGCACTGGGATCATAGTGATGGACCTGCAAACAATTCTTTCTAGGATCCTGCATCCACTTGTTAGTCCAAAAATTCTTTCTATGCATAGGGATAACATATCTTTCACTATTTTATCAGATCTGTTCATATCACATATTCTTTCTTCTAGTTGTGCTCTAGTTTTCAGACTAGGGAGAAATCTGTCAAATATACCTAGATCCATTCTTTCAAAACAAAAATTTCCACTTATCTTACCTTTATCAGAGCACCAAGCTTTAAGATCTTACCTATTTTCTTCAGATCAAAATTCTCTTCTCGAAAAGGAGCTTCACAAGTCAAGTAGAGTACTGCGCACTACAACAACATATCTACGCACATAGATTTATCTTTTCCTCAGTTCCCAACATTCACAGTTTCAGTTTCTGGCAACGTAACCATTTGTTGGCACATGGGAAGACCCAGGGTTCAACGCTTCAACAACGCACCAAAAAAACCCTAACTACTGGCCCTTTTGGAAACACTTGCGAAGCAGATGAAGTCTCACATGAGGTAGAGGCAGGGGGGGTTGTAGGACTCAATTTCTTTAACAGAGCACTTAGCAGTTAACATTCATTAGTCTTTAACCCTTATTCACATCACAGGTAAACCTTAATTACAGAACACTGCAGTATTCGACAAGATGTAGCACATCCAAGCACTTAGCATATAGAAATAGATCAGATCTAGAATTCATTCATATCACTAAGCATTAAACATTCATCCAGAATAAGCACTAAGAAAATAAATACACAACCACATGAAAAACATAGCACAAATCCCCATAACACAGGATATACATGGTTCACCCCCAGCATGGGGCTACGTCCACCAACTCTTCGTCTTCTTTATTATCTTCTTTCAATCCTCTTACCTATACAGAGCCAAAAAACTCACTCCTCATAGGACAGGAGATCTGCATGCACCTCGCCATATCCTCCTTCCTCGATTTTGGCACAACACAGAGCCTTCTTACAATCACTTGCACTTAGCTCTGCAAGTTCTCAACAAACAGTATGCACAAAGCATTTACAACTATTTTCACTTAGCTGACTGACTTACAACTGACTCCTCTTACATCGCCTAGATATCTATTTTTATATTACAAAAGGGGCCTAAACATGGGTAAGACCTATGGGATGACATCACATACCCATTACATATACCCTAAACCCAAAAATCCCACAAAAGGGGGTGAGATCTTGCGATCTACGCTTCGCCTGGCGCTTCGTCTTCGACCAGCCTGTTGAAGTCCCAAAAAGTGGTCAAACACGACCAAGGTTCTCCAAAACTTGGTTGAGGGCCAACAATATTGAATTCTCTTTGTGCTCGAGGAACATTTATCTAGGTTGTTATATAGCTTGTGTTTCCACAATTTTCTCAACAATTGTTGAATGTGCTACAAGTGATCTTTGGTCCCACTAAAGATGAGGATGCCACATTTCATACAACAAAAAATGAATTGGTGAAAGATCACAACATATTATTTATAATAATCATGAATTTCATTGGTGAATTATTCGAGAGGAAAGGAATGGCCAACCACTCAAAGATACCTTCCTTAAAATTGAAGGTTGTCTTTCACACATTTTTTTTCTTGATTAACACTCAGTGATAGGATAAATTGAGATCTTTCTTGTTCAAAAACTTGGCTCCTTTAAGCTAATCAAGAAAATAATTAATTCAAGCGATGTGGAATTGACTCTTCTTTGTGATTTTGTCCAATATATTGTAGTCAATGTAGAGTCACCATGTCCTACCCTTCTTTTGATCTAAAAAAATTGCACGCCCATAAGTTGAGGAACCCAGTTGAACATGTCTCTTTTGTATTAGCTCCTCAATCTAGCATTTTGTCTCCTCATTCTCTGGAATAAAGAATACATATACAAGGAAATTGGGTGGAGGGGCACCCAATGTTGAATCAACTGCATGATTTACTTGATAGTGTGTAGGTAATATTGTAGGTGAGGTGAATATATCTCTATATTGTTCTACTAATTGACATCCATGTACGTGTTTCATAAAGTGACCCCTTGTAGAGACCTTTTTAGTCATGATGATTTTGTTTTCTCATCTTGATCGGGCCATAAATATAAAAAAATATCCTAGGATGAGACATTATCCTCCTTCACTACTTAGTAGTGATAAGAGAGTGTGTAATAGTCAAGGTACCTCTATTATGAATTAGTGTTGATCTCTTGGGGTGACAATGACACTAATAGGCCTACACTAGTACATAACAAGACCTTTCCACATAAATCAATGTTTTAAAATAACATCATGAACTTCAAGCAGGGAAATGTCACACAATACCCCATATTTGAAGGGATTAATGGCATATTGTAGATGATATTAATGGTGTAACACCATGTTTTCCCCATAACTATAATCATGCTAATACTTAATGTAATGTGATTATGAACCATGTAACTATATTTAGGATTAATTGATCTAGGATGATCTAAGGAACACTCAGAGACATCCAAAGATTTGGAATGCTCACATAGGTCCCAGGGGATCCATAAAATCTCAAAATTTGACCATCTCAAATTATTGAGAAAACAACATCAATGCCTATGTCTCGTCATTATCTTTCCAATGACGCAAAAGTCACCTCAAACTGATTTCATATGAATACGTAATGGTCAGCCAAAGTTTGGTCAAACCGAGGCAAAAGTCAAAGCAGGGTGCCACATGGAACCACCAGATGGTGACACATGGCATGATAAATTGGCATGGGTGACAATACAAGATGGCGTGGTAGGAAGTAAAAAATCTAGGCAATGATGTGGTGCTTAAGTGGACCAATTGGGTCTTGACATGTGGAACACAAGTGGACCAGTTTGGTATGCACACATGGAAATTATTGCGCAGGTGGACCAATGAGAGGCTACCACGTGGCATCCTCCCATTGGCCTTATTTGGTTTGTGCTATGCAAAAATTTGTTTGGAAGACTAGAGTCTAACCCAAGACCTCCACTATGCAAGCCCCAAGACTTTACCATTACACCACCATTATGTGAATTAACATTAAAATAGAACCATATTTATTTGAACTTTGTTAAAGTTCTGTTTGGAGGGAAAAGGAGATGAGGGATAAGACTTGTTGGTTGTGGAGC